>AVPN01000259.1:43572-69055 GCA_000695325.1 Pleurobrachia bachei | reverse complement strand
TCGCGCCCACCGGGGCGCTCGCGTGGTGGGGTAATTTCATTACCAAGCATTACCCCTATATTCTCATTTTATTTCAAAATTACATCACAAAGCGAAAACGTTCAGTAGATCAATGAAGAACTACATATCATGATCCTTCAGATTCTCCCTGAATCTGAAGATCAACTCCCTACACTCCAGCTGTCTATCACAGTATAATTTCGCCTGCAGGTACATAAAAAGGAAGTATGACGATCACTCCTTCTATGGGAATGCTCTTCACATTACTTACGCTCCAGAATTGGAAAGTGTCCAAGAATGTCGCGAGAAGATGGATAAACACGCAGAGTGGGCTATCAAAATGGTAACATCTCTCTTACCTTAGTTAATGTAGTTATCTCTCTTTTGCTCTCTCTTTAGTTGATGTAACTATCTCTCTTTTGCTCTCTCCTTAGTTAATGTAACGATCTCTCTTTTGCTCTCTCTTTAGTAAAAGTAACGATCTCTCTCCATTTCAGCTCCAACCTTCCCAGCCAATTCGGCCATACCCAAAGAAGCATCGAAACATTAGTAAACCCTTCTCGCATCCAAAACCAGCTCTACCGCAGACCTCTAATTGTGCCGGTCCTAAGCCTAACCAGAATGTCGCTCCTTCATCAAACCAACTGTCTGCAGCTATATCCGTACTGCCATCTCACGTCTCCGAAGATCATGTGGCAAAGAACAGAATTAGAACTCTAACTTCCTCCCTCTCATCTACAAGGTCCATGATACCTCGTCAAGTTAGGCAGCAATCAGAAATGAAACAGGTCCAAACTGGAAAATCATCTGAAGATTCTGGTATAGAAACACCTTCGTTACAGGGTGTTGCTATGGAAATACCAACACCTTCGTTACTGGGAGCACCCACAGAAACACCCAAATGCGTCCCAGTGACTTCGGCGTCGAAAGAAGGAATTCGAAAGCAGAAAAAACGGCGGAGAATCTGATTTTTGGATCGGCTCAAAAACAATAACTCGATTGGTTAACTTAGAAACGAAAACAAAAACTACAACACAAACTTTAAATGTTACCCCAACATCGTTATTAATAATCAACCAACTACAGTTTTATTTTCGTCTGGGTGTCACTGCACTACAGCTTAATTAACTCCCAAATTGTCCCGATCCCTACGGCAACATGAATCCAGTTGCTGTGGTAACCATGCCAGATACATCACTGTCCGTTATATCAGCTTACATCGTCTAATGCCTCATGGATCCCATTTCTGAGGAACGAGAAGTTGTTAAACACAAAATCGTGAAAACTATTAATCGTGAAAATGGCCGAACTCAAAAAATATGAAACAACTGAAACGGCAGACTCCGAGAATATTTAAATTATATACTCACTGCGGCTGCTGCTGCCTCCCTTGGAATACCCTTTACTTCCAACCTTACTATATCCAGATCCACCCTTACTAAATCCACCACTTGCTGATCCACCCTTACTAAATCCTCCACTGCTGGCAGACCCACCGTGAGAGCTAAACCCGCCACTGGCAGATCCACTAAATCCACCGCTGGCAGATCCACTAAATCCACCACTGCTACCACCCTTGGAGGAGGAGAATCCACTGCTTCCGTTTCCGAATCCACCTCCGCTTGAGTAACTCACTCCCTTGCTGTACCCTCCGCTAGGTGAGGATCGGCCACCACCGCTAACTTTGGAGGAACCTCCGCTGCTGCCCATTTTGGTGCCAGTTGAATATCTAACACTTCCACCGCCTGAAAAACACAGGTTAGGTTAGTGGTAATCGGGGTCAGTTGTTAGTCATAAGTAATCGGGAGATTTATCGGGTATAAAAGTGAGGGAGGGGTTTTAGAGAAATATAATAGTTTTAAAACTTGTGTTAGGGAAATCTGATCTGTCTGAGTACCTTCTGTCTGTACGTCTGTCTGTTCGTCCTCAGTAGCTGTCTGTGTGTCTGTATGTCTGTCCTCCGTCTCCTCACTGGACCCCCGCATGGCTCCCAACCCATCATTTACCACCAACCCCATGAGGGGTTTACCGTGGCCCCGTCCCATTATCAGACCAGGGGAGCCTGGCCTGCCCACTGGAGATGGACATGGAGAGGTAAAGATAACTGGGGATCCTCTCCTTGTGACGTCATGAGTTGATGACGTCATAGTGATGTCATGATGTTGGGTGGATGATGAAGGGGGTCTAAAGTCAGATGGTAGTTCTTCTTTTCTTGGTTCTGGTAATGGAACATCGTCTTCATCTTCATCATTATCAGCATCATCAATATCATCATCATTTTCCGAATCTTCGGCAACTTCAGAATCTCTAACAACTTCAAAGTCTCCCAATACTTCAGACTCCTCCAACATTTCAGTGCCCAACTCCTCCAATTCTTCAGTTTCTAGCTCCCCCAAAACGTCAATTTTCAACTCCTCTACTGCAAATTCTGTTATCACTACCTCCGTTCTCATTTCACCTGTTGACGCTACTGATCCCGGTCTAAACTCTATTGGGGAACCTTCTCTCATCGTAATCTCAGACTCAAGTAGCGTGGGTGATTCCTTACCGTCACCATAGGAAAACAACGAATCAGTCGCTATCATATCGTCGAAGGAGTAAACTGGGCTAGGTGCAAAGCGAGACCCCCCACCGGGGCTTGGAGGGTGGGGTGAGGTGAACACATCGGAGGAGAAGGGAGAGCTCGGGGCATCAGAGTGACCTGCTGGGCTCATGGAGAGAAGTGATTCTGAGAAGGCCGGGCTAGCTGCTGGGGTAGCCTTCAGGGGGGTCCTTCTCCCCGTGTCTATCTTAGATTTGGCGGTACTCTTTATCTTGGCAATCTGCCTTGAGTTGATGTTAGTGGTAGTTGAGAGGAGAGATGAGATGGAGGATGATTGGGTCCTTATCAGCGTTGTTTTTCGGAGAGAGTCCACTTTTGCTTTCACTGATACCTCTTGTTGTTTTTGGTGTAGTTCATTGGAAGTCTCTCGTTGTGAGGAGTTGTGTGTTTTAATTCGTTTTATCATTCCTGTATCCACTTTAGGTTTAATACCCGCAAGACTGGACGTCGAACCAGATTTGTTAAGGGAGTGGGTTGAACCTGATTTTGTCAGTGGTTTAGGAGAGTTTTGAAATGATGAAGAGGGAGCGGTTTCCTTGGACCCTAGTGACCGGTTCCCCCTGATTCCCGTGTCAATTTTTGATTTGACTGAGGCTAAGTTGGTGGATGATCCTGATTTTTTGAGCGACGTTGTTGACGGAGACTTTTTGAGTGCAGCGATACCGGCACCAGAAGCCGACTTTTTTAGGCCAGTTCCACTTAGTTTCGAGGAAACAGCTGGTTTTTTGGCAACTGTGGCGGTAGACTTGGAGGCTGGTTTCTTGGAAATGACAGCCGGTGACTTTTGGCCTGGTTTTTGAGAATTGACTGGTGTCTTTGAGTCCTGTTTTGGTTTTTGGGTCAAGATCTTTGTCGGCTTTTTGACAAGTTTGGTCTTAGACTTTGTAGCTTGGACGGAACTTTTTGGCGTCTCCTTTTTCGATAAGATCTCCTTTGACTCGTCCGTTTTTGATTTAATTTCTTCAGGCTTCGCCCTCTTTGAAGTGGGAATCTTTGAACCGGTATCAATCTTGGATTTAGCTTTTGTCTTGATGGCTGAAATATTCCTAGAATTCACGTTGGTCTTTTTCTTGGAACTTTCCTTCTTTGGAGGAATTTCTGGTTGAGTTGTTGTTTCCAGGACAACTGTTTCCGAACTGTTCTCAACTTCCAAAGTTGTCTCTTTCGTTTCAAGAATCTCATGGGTTTTGTTGGTTGCTTCAACGGCCGCAACCTCATGATCTTCCTCACTTCCTAACTCTTCGATCACCTCCAGCTCTTTTCCCTCTACTACTGGAAGTGTAACATCATTCTGCAAATCATCGGTTATTATAATAGTCGGAGATGCGATATCAGGAAAGGTCATATTATTTTCTTCTGTCTTTATTTCCACGAAATCTGCCTTTTCTCCCAAGCTTATTTTCTCCACTACCTCCTCAATCTGTATCATCAAATCAGGGTCCGTTAATTCTTTCTCCAAAAGTGAGAACTCTTCCAAACTGATACTGGAGGCCATCCTTTCCCTACCCACTGTGGGTGAAAGACAAAAGTTTACAGATATAACTCCCCCGTCGGGACTGGCAACCCTGGCTATTTCTGTGAATGAAGATATTCGGGAACGTTCTTTGTGGTCCTTTGATGGTGGTGGTGATATTGTTTCCATGGGAACCAGGGGATCTGGAGTTCGACTTGATGAGAGGGATCGTTTGAAGTTTGGTGTTGGTGATCGATCAGGAGTTGGGGATGTCTGGTGCCGTTGCAAAGAGGGAGATCTTGTTCGATTGTGGACTGGCGAGGTTTGTACCGGGCTAGAAGATGTCCTGGTTTCGGTGTTAGAATTCTTGGTAACTTCAGATTGAGAAACTTTAGATGAAGTTTTGGCTGGACTTTCAGAGGTACTGTCAGATGTCCTAGGTGGAGACGGTGAACTTCTGGTAGGGGGTGAGGGAGACTTCCTCTGTATTGAAGCTACATTCTTATTTTGAATGCTTTCATTTTGGTCGTTTTTAGAATCAGTTGAATTAGAATTGGAGCCAGTATTTGGGGACTGATCTGAGAAGGACATGTTTGAAGGTGGGCTATTCTGAATCGGCAGCTCACTCACATTGTGTCCAGTTGAGCCTGGAGCACTTTCCGATGATGGATCGCTGACAGTGCTTCTTGGTATGGGCGATGCAGGCCGATCTAAGGAGCTTATTTCCTGGTCAAAAGTGGATAATGGTGACATTTCAGCCAGCTCGGTGGATTCTAAGCCTCGATCATAACTTGTCGTAGTTGCACTTTCAACGAATCCACTTGTTTCTGAATGGCGTTCTTGGTGCGTTCCCATGACAACAACTTCCTCGGATTCGCTAAATACTCCTGATGTCGCAAAGTTATTTTCCCCTGTGGTTATCGAGATTTCTGAAGTATCTTCTGTGATGAATGCCGTCCGGTAAATTGTTCTCATGCTCATACCACCCGCTCCTCGATATGGCTGGACTTCCTCGCTCAGAGATGAACTATGCCCTTCAATCGTCACAATTTCCTCTTCACCAGTTTCGTTTATCCGGGTTTCAGTGGTCCAAATTGGGCTGAGAGCCCGGGTAGACCCACCAACAAGAGGGCTGGGAGATCGGCGCATTGCGGAGGGTGATCGTCGGAGGGGTGTCGGGGAAACTGGAGGTGACGATGTCATCTCTTCGCAAATCTCAAATATCTTGTGATCTTTTCCCCATAAATCCTTCTGATCCCCTGATGTGGTGGAAAATGTGGTTGTTGATTGTCCCGAAGAAGAAGTTGTTCCTAGGTTAAGGTGGGCTGGTCTGGCTGGTGGTTCGGAGTCCGGTGCGGAGGAATCAAAGAGTGCAGAATCCCTTTTTTCATCCTTCACGTCACCATAGTGATGATGTGGTGCATCACTCTGATCAAAACTGGAATCTTCAGCTTTCTTCTCCTCTTCTTCTGTAGTCATCAGAAAATCTCCAGTGTTCTGGCGTTGGAGTTGAGAACTAAAGTCTCCAGTGTTTTGGCGCTGATACTCCTCAGAAACGAGCGATCTTTCTGACATGGTCTGGCTGTTTTCGAAAAGGGAGCTGGATTCAATAAGACCCTGGGAGAGAATACCCGACTCTTGCTCAGCAGATTCTCGGCCGCCCTGGAAGGGGATATAGGATGAGCCAGCAGATTTTCGGATAGAACAGGATGCGTTACCAATACCAGGGGAACAAGATGCGTCACCAGGGGAACAAGATGTGTCACAAGGGGAACAAGATGCGTCACCAGGGGAACAAGATGCGTCACCAGGGGAACAAGACGCGTCACCAGGGGAACAAGATGCGTCACCCGGGGAACAAGATGCGTCACCAGGGGAACAAGATGCGTCACCAGGGGAACAAGATGCGTCACCAGGGGAACAAGATGCGTCACCAGGGGAACAAGATGCGTCACCAGGGGAACAAGATGCGTCACCAGGGGAACAAGATGCGTCACCAGGGGAACAAGATGCGTCACCAGGGGAACAAGATGCGTCACCAGGGGAACAAGATGCGTCACCAGGGGAACAAGATGCGTCACCAGGGGAACAAGATGCGTCACCAGGGGAACAAGATGCGTCACCAGGGGAACAAGATGCGTCACCAGGGGAACAAGATGCGTCACCAGGGGAACAAGATGCGTCACCAGGGGAACAAGATGCGTCACCAGGGGAACAAGATGCGTCACCAGGGGAACAAGATGCGTCACCAGGGGAACAAGATGCGTCACCAGGGGAACAAGATGCGTCACCAGGGGAACAAGATGCGTCACCAGGGGAACAAGATGCGTCACCAGGGGAACAAGATGCGTCACCAGGGGAACAAGATGCGTCACCAGGGGAACAAGATGCGTCACCAGGGGAACAAGATGCGTCACCAGGGGAACAAGATGCGTCACCAGGGGAACAAGATGCGTCACCAGGGGAACAGGGTGCGTCACCAGGGGAACCCAACTTCGGTAGAAGGGAGGATGGTGTCGACTGCAACATTTCCTCATTCACGGAAGGCAGCTGGGTATCAGTGCCTTCTTTTCGAGCAATTGATGATGTTTCAACTATTGACTGGTCGGCGGACTTCTCTCTTTGTCCTGATTGGTCGGCGGACTTCTCTATTTGTCCAGATTGGATAGCGGATTCTATAGGTTTTCCTGATTGAACGAGGGGTAAAGATGGTATTGGCGAGACTGATGTGGTACAGTTTGCAGATAATTTTGAAGTCTCTGGTTCAGGCTCCTTCATTTTAGTGAGCAGTGATCTATTTGATTCAGTAACTTTCCTTCCCACTGGAGGAGCTGCAACAGGCACGGAAACCTCAGGAGCGTGAGATGAAAGTCGTCTTTCTGTTTTATTTTTCACCGGCTTTGCTGTTTTTACTGATTTTGCAGATGGTTTAGAGAAGATCGGTTGAACTGTTTTCACGGGTTTGAATGTTTTCACGGACTTGGGGCCGTCCAGCGGCGTATTAGTTGTAAAAGTTCCTGTCTGTATGTTTGTCAGTTTATTTGTCGTCTTTTGTCCATCTGTCAGTTTGTGCGTCAAAGAATGGCTATAAAGACTTTATGACGATAAGAGTCGACAACGATGGACCGACCAAGATTCTGGGGAGGTAACTTTAGGAGAGAGACACCGCACAGTCATGCAGTTGAAAAGAGAGCCTGCGAAACCTGGTGAGCGCTTTTTCCCACGCTTTGATCTCCTTGACAACGGATTTGTGACGTCATTACGTGTGAAGTCATCATTTAAAACATTTTTCTGTTCGTATTCACGGAGTTTCTCAACCCATGACTGTTCCTTTCCGTCACATTCAATCTTTTCCCCTTTTTTCTTCTTTTGACATTCAATCTTTTCTCCTTTTTTCTTCTTTTTGCCCTTCTCCTTCTCCCTCTTTACTAACTTTTTCTTCTTCTTCGTCTTTGTCCTGCTTATCACACTAACCCCACCCTCAGGGGTAATATCCAATGTTATTATCTCATTTCCTACCACCTCTACCACCTCAGGAGAGGATATAGTGTCCCGGGTGAGATACTTTGAGGATATAGTGTCCCGGGTCAGATACTTTGAAGTAGAAGACATAGTGTCCCGGGTGAGATACTTTGAAGTAGATCGGAGTTCTTCCAATGGAGCTGCTGGGATAACAGATAGGACGGAGAGGGCTGGGGTATGGGTTGGTGGTTCACCGGTATCACGACCTGAGTGGATATATACGAGGTTAGTTTTACTGAGTCTGCATGGTCTGTGGGTGTGTCTGTTCTGTATTGTCTGAATCTGTGTTGTCTGAGTCTGTATTTTTGGCAAAAATAAAAATAAAATATGTCGGTTAGATTTAGAAGTTTGCTTACCGCTGCTGCCCTTGGTGATAAGTCCTTTTCCGTAGTTGCCTCCAGAGACTGCAGGCCTAGATTTGGATCCTGAAATTAGGATTAGATTAGTTTTAGCTGTCTAAACTCTCGCGGGTTACCCTATCTTACTCTTTTGTAATAATCTGGTTCTCTCATCTTCTTTCATCTCTCTTCTCTAAGAGAATCTCTTGAATGGTAACTATAGATAATAACTAATGTAGTACCTTTAGAGCTGGAGGTAGTGGTAACAACAGTCTCCTCAACCACCTCCTCTATAATCTCATCAGAACCTCCACCACGACCATTGTAGGAGTCATAGTTGAACCCACTGGGCTTGGTATAGGTTGGCTTTCCTACCACTGTCACCAGTTGGTCGGTCCTGCGGCATGATTACTATTAGTTTTATGAAGGAGTAATTTTGGAATTTTTATGAAGGAGTAAATTGTGCAAAAAAACAATGAATGGGATAGAAGATGTGAAATGAAGCAGATGTGTTTATGAAGGAGCACCCACCTAGCGCCTCCTCCACCGGGGCTAACTGGTCGGAATGCGGTGACCTGAGTGGGACTCTTGGGTCGATTTGTGATGGCTGTAGCCAGAGCAACGGCTGGGTTAGCTGGACTTCGGGGAATCTTGGTGACATAGGTAGTCTCATTCACAATCTAGTTGTGGGGAGGTCGGATTTTAGTACTTAATATTACAGAAATGAGCTTGATTTAAATTTAGGGATCAGTATTCCGATCACCCGGCTGTCAAATTTAGGGACTGCAAAATTATTGTCGGTTTTCACCTCTCCGCTGGGTTTTCGGGTTCTGGTGGTACCGATGGGAATGGGTCGGGTAGCCATGACACCTAGTGCAGGTTTGCCAGAGGGAGATCGGGGGCTCTTTGAAGTGAAGGTTGTCATTCCTGTGAAAGGAAATTATTATTAAAAGGGTATAGTCGCCAGTCGCAAAGTTATCAGTTAGTTTTAGAGACAGCATAGCCGCACCGCAAAGTTATTAGCAAGCTTTAAAGTTAAGTTTTAAATACAGCACAACCGTAAAGTTATATTAGATCTAGTTACCTGGTACAATGGCTCCGTGGTGTGTGGTGGTGGAGGTATTGGTGATAACGGGGGGAGAGTAGCTCAGACCTCCGGGGAGTCGGGGGCTACCAGGACTGTTGAACTGGAGGGAGGAGTGATCGTTATAGCAATGACACGCCCGAGATTAATTTATCTCCTACAATCAGTCTGTACTGTAATTGACCCTTATCCCCCAATCTTCCATTTTACCATTACCCAGTACGTCCTACTAATGATCAATTATTATCATCCGGATATTCCACAATGAACCCACAGTCCAATCCCATGATAATTATACAAGCACGTGACACCCACCCCTGACACCTACCCCTGCTACCTACCCCCTGACACCCCTGACACCCTGTCACCTACATGGGCCTGCATGGGTTCCCCGAACAGTTTCTCGAATCTTGGCCCAGTGCCAGACCCGCCCGTGGGATGAAATGTATCACGGAGACAACGGGTACAAATGGGCTCCGATCGGTACGCATCTTGGTATACTCGGATATCGCCCGCTGCATCCTTGAAGAAAAGAAGAAAAAAAATGAAAAATAGATTTTGGAATTTTAGTAAAAAAAGTGGAATTTTGGAGCTGCGTTTGGAGGAGATATGTACCTGCTCAACATTTTCTCCGGTTAGTTTTTCAAATTTTGGATCAGGTTGGTAATCTAGACCCCATGTTTCCGCAATACAAGAGTTACATAAAAAGTCCGTTCCCCCGGTATTTTTCAACCTGTTATCTTCAGCTTTTAGATGAACCTAACAGAAAAAAGCTTGTAATAGCGCATTTTGTTTTTCCATGTACACATATATCGCAGTTATTTTATTAAAAAAGGTGATTTTATTAAAAAAAATTGGAGAGTTTTTATAACCTGTTTTATGAAGCCTGTTATTGGTGTAATTTCACATTCTGATCTCATCCCCGGTGAACTGCAGGAATTCAATGTTCCATCTCCTATCTGAGCATTTACCACAACCCCACTTGAGGAGGAGGAGGAGGAGAAAAAGGGAGGAAAGGAGGTTCTAAACAAGGGGCTAGGAGACACCCTATACCGATCTGATCCATCACTCATGCAGGCGTTGTACCAGTTTTCCAGCGGACAGGGAGACATCCCTCCGGGGCCGGAATAAGGTGGGACACTAATTTCATCAGATGAATCAATTCTACCTCGTGGGTTAAATGATCTACTCTTCCTCTTCTCGGTTCCTTTTCTCCAGGATTTGTTCCGGCTGGGAGACACGCTATACCGATCTCCATCCCTCCTGGCAGAAAGCCAATGTTCCACAGGAGAAGGAGATCTTCCCCCGTGTGAAACTCCTGAGGTTGTTCGACCTCTACTACTTCCAGTGTAGCCTGAGTTAGTTCGGGATCGAGTTGATAAATTTCTACGATTTAGGGATGATGATACAGCCCTCCCTCGAGGAGATGGTCTAGTAGGTGACATTGAGACTGATTGGATTCGCCCAGAGCTGGTCCTTCTCCTTCTGCTCGAAGGTTTTGACAGGGAGACAGACTTGATACGGTTTCTGTTTCTCAGTTCCCGTTCCGATTGCTCGTTGACCAATGAGCTCCAGTTAGGGGATGGTGGCGTGGTTGTATTGACATTCCTGTGAAAGGAAACTATTATTAAAAGGGTATAGTCGCCAGTCGCAAAGTTATCAGTTAGTTTTAGAGACAGCATAGCCGCACCGCAAAGTTATTAGCAAGCTTTAAAGTTAAGTTTTAAATACAGCACAACCGTAAAGTTATATTAGATCTAGTTACCTGGTACAATGGCTCCGTGGTGTGTGGTGGTGGAGGTATTGGTGATAACGGGGGGAGAGTAGCTCAGACCTCCGGGGAGTCGGGGGCTACCAGGACTGTTGAACTGGAGGGAGGAGTGATCGTTATAGCAATGACACGCCCGAGATTAATTTATCTCCTACAATCAGTCTGTACTGTAATTGACCCTTATCCCCCAATCTTCCATTTTACCATTACCCAGTACGTCCTACTAATGATCAATTATTATCATCCGGATATTCCACAATGAACCCACAGTCCAATCCCATGATAATTATACAAGCACGTGACACCCACCCCTGACACCTACCCCTGCTACCTACCCCCTGACACCCCTGACACCCTGTCACCTACATGGGCCTGCATGGGTTCCCCGAACAGTTTCTCGAATCTTGGCCCAGTGCCAGACCCGCCCGTGGGATGAAATGTATCACGGAGACAACGGGTACAAATGGGCTCCGATCGGTACGCATCTTGGTATACTCGGATATCGCCCGCTGCATCCTTGAAGAAAAGAAGAAAAAAAATGAAAAATAGATTTTGGAATTTTAGTAAAAAAAGTGGAATTTTGGAGCTGCGTTTGGAGGAGATATGTACCTGCTCAACATTTTCTCCGGTTAGTTTTTCAAATTTTGGATCAGGTTGGTAATCTAGACCCCATGTTTCCGCAATACAAGAGTTACATAAAAAGTCCGTTCCCCCGGTATTTTTCAACCTGTTATCTTCAGCTTTTAGATGAACCTAACAGAAAAAAGCTTGTAATAGCGCATTTTGTTTTTCCATGTACACATATATCGCAGTTATTTTATTAAAAAAGGTGATTTTATTAAAAAAAATTGGAGAGTTTTTATAACCTGTTTTATGAAGCCTGTTATTGGTGTAATTTCACATTCTGATCTCATCCCCGGTGAACTGCAGGAATTCAATGTTCCATCTCCTATCTGAGCATTTACCACAACCCCACTACTCCTCCTCCTCCTCCTCTTTTTCCCTCCTTTCCTCCAAGATTTGTTCCGGCTAGGAGACACCCTATACCGATCTGATCCATCACTCATGCAGGCGTTGTACCAGTTTTCCAGCGGACAGGGAGACATCCCTCCGGGGCCGGAATAAGGTGGGACACTAATTTCATCAGATGAATCAATTCTACCTCGTGGGTTAAATGATCTACTCTTCCTCTTCTCGGTTCCTTTTCTCCAGGATTTGTTCCGGCTGGGAGACACGCTATACCGATCTCCATCCCTCCTGGCAGAAAGCCAATGTTCCACAGGAGAAGGAGATCTTCCCCCGTGTGAAACTCCTGAGGTTGTTCGACCTCTACTACTTCCAGTGTAGCCTGAGTTAGTTCGGGATCGAGTTGATAAATTTCTACGATTTAGGGATGATGATACAGCCCTCCCTCGAGGAGATGGTCTAGTAGGTGACATTGAGACTGATTGGATTCGCCCAGAGCTGGTCCTTCTCCTTCTGCTGGAAGGTTTGGACATGGAGACAGACTTGATACGGTTTCTGTTTCTCAGTTCCCGTTCCGATTGCTCGTTGACCAATGAGCTCCAGTTAGGGGATGGTGGCGTGGTTGTATTGAGCGGTCGCCTTTCCGTGTGATTTGAACTGAACTGGAGTCAAAATTTTAGAGAAAAATATGCTTTGAAAAAAAATAGGGATAAAAATGATTTTTTGAAAACGAAAAATTTTACTCAAAAAAAAGTCAGCAAAAACCTTGTCATTTTGAAATGTTAGATCCTCGACGTTGCAAGCTCCGGAATCGTTACATTGAGGGTATATTGGGTCTATTATACACTGTGAGTGCCCATTATTATAACCGGTCTGGAAATTGGAAAAAAATGTAAAAAAACGGGGAGAAAAAAGTTGAAAAATATCTACCAACGGTTGTATCTTCCAGGGGCAATACGAAAATCCAATATCTGCCTAACCATAATATCCCGTTCAAATCGAAAGCTGATTGCCAACAAAACCACCCTACTGACCAGTAGAGCCCCCCCGCTTAGAAACCACAACTCATCTAAATTCTAAACCCAATACCCATGTATTGCTAGGACCAGTGACCACCCTCCCCCTACACTTACCTTAGTAACTGTTGTCCTAGTAACAGGGCTATCACTATCAGAACTGGAGCTGGAGCTGCTGCTGGTGGTTCCCTGGTAGACTGTTTGGGTAACAGTCTGGGGGTAGGTCTGCATCTGGGGGTAAGATGCTGTCTGTTGTACCTGGGTCTGGGGGTTGTGTGTGTAATGGTAACCATGGTAACTGGATTGAAACTTCATGGTAACCATGGTAACCATTGAAACTTCATGGTAACCATGGTAACCATTGAAACTTCAAGGTAACTTCATAGTAACAACATTGAGACTTCATGGTAACCATGGTAACTGCATGGTAACTGGATTGAATCTTCATGGTAACCATGGCAACACGTTACCTGCTGATTGGGTAGCATGATCATCTGCCAATTGTTGTTCTGGGACTGGTTCCATTGGAGTGGCTCATCCTCAACAACGTGGGCAGTCATAATAGGAACCTGAGGGAGAATGTCAGGTTGGATGTGTGTCATAATAGGGGGAGGGGTGAGAATTCGGTAACTACGGGGACAGCCATTATCAGACATTAGCTGAACACGGCCCTGTTGATCGCAGTAAGCTGAGTTCTAGCCTACAACTCTGGCTCATAGAATCTATGAGCCAGAGTTGTAGGTCACCGAAATTAGATAACTAAGCCATACCTTGATATAACTCTTCTTATGAACAATCCTCTGCCTGGGAATGGGTGGCATTGACTGTTGGGGTGCCGCCAGGATGATCGGCTGGGGAGCAGGGGCAGGAGCTGGGGCAGGGGGCATGATGATCTCCTCGATTTCCTCCTCACTCGATGAACTGGAGCTAGAGCTGCTGGGAGGTGGGGGAGGGGCCACCTTCTTCGGCTTCTTGACCTTCTTCGGCTTCTTCTTCTTGATCTTGGGCTGCGGGAGGAGAGAGGGGGTTGCATTTGTGCTGTTGCAAAAATAATAGTATGAAAATAATAGTCTGAACAAGGTTACATAGGCGACATTGGGCTGAGGAGGAGGAGAGTGAGAGGGTTAGAGAGGGATCTTGGGATGAGGAGGAGATTGGGGGTTAGAGGGGGGATCTTGGACACGGAGAGGCCAGAAGGGTGAGTTCGGTAAGAGCGTTGGAAGGAGGTTGATTTGATCCAGCTCTGAGGGCTGATGGCTGATAGCTGAGAAAGTAGATAGTGTTTTGAAGTTGATACAAGAATCTTGTAGAAACATAGTAGAAAGCTCTTGAGAAAAGTTTCGATTGTTTAAAAAAAAAGGTGTTGAAGCGAAGGACAAATTTTAAAACTCCTTCTCTACCCATGACAGATGTTACATTCAGAGCTAACACAGACAGTATCTTGTATTGTTCGGTGCAACAGCACAAGCAGTATCCTACTAGGATACTGTCAAGGATTCCTTTACTTTTAGCTATGTATTCTTGAGGGAGTTCCACTCCAAGCATCTAGTCACAACACATCAACAAAAGCTTAAGCCTTACGTTTCATTAACCAATTATTTAATTAACCAATTAATTGATTACCTTCTGTTCCACGTAGTGAACAATAACACTCTGGGCAACTCGCTCCAGGGCACGGCCGCTAAGTGGTTCCTTGAAATCAGGGGCATCCTGATTGATCTCACTGAAAGTGTTACCATGGTTACATTTGGTGTTACCATGGTTATATCTGGGGTTACCATGGTTACATTTGGGGTTACCATGGTTATATTTGGGGTTACCATGGTTACATTTGGGGTTACCATGGTTACACTTGGTGTTACTACAGATACATTTGGGTTTGAAAAACTTCATCTTCTGTAGTGATCAGTTTATCTTTTCTAATGATGGGTTGGTGTCTAAAATCGCCATTACCCCAACTTGGGGCATTTGCCGACTTTGGGCACAGACATGCCTACAACAATGTGAAAGTTGTTTTGTGTCCCATACCTGTCGTCGGTAGTCATGTAGCTAGACTCGCTGGAAGAGCTGGAGGAAGAGGAGGGTACTGGAAGGGGAGCTGGCCTCTTCTTCTTGGGCTTCTTGGACTTTTTCTGAGAGGGGGGAGGTTAGGGTTGAGAGAGGGGTGTTAGAAATCAGGGGAATCTGGGCGAGAGAGGGGAGGTTATAATGGAGATATGATCGGCTTTGGTTGGCATTCTGTTAGACAGCGATAGAAATGAATAGCTCAGTTCATCTGATGTCATCAGTGATGAGTTTACCTTTCTGATGATCCTACGAATAGGTGCAGGAGCGGGAGCAGGAGCGGGGCTGGCAAGGTTGAGTCCCTGAATTCCCTGAACCATCTGAGGTGCAACAACCTGGAGAATTTCAGGTTAGTTACCATGGCATCAACTTGAACAATTCTGGGTTAGTTACCATGGCAACATCTTGGAAAGGAGAAATACCACTTAGATTTTATTAGTTTCCAAGAAACTGCATCTCTCTCTATCAACCTCGATTTCTTTGCAAAATCGTCTAAGCAATTTCACAGCCGCCAGATTGTCCGAACGGAATTCAGGAAATTATGACACATAGCAGCTCATCCGGATGTTTTGAAATTCCAAAATTTTATGAGTTTTCCAGTCCTAATTTATGCGTCTTATCGAATAATCGCAGTACTTCTGTAACCAAGTTTTGTGTGGCTAAGAAATTTTTAATCCTCTATTCTCCCAGTTCCTATATTTGACCTTCTTACCGCTTTCGTTTTATGTTTTCTAAAAGCTTTTTGAACTATCGGAATGAACATGACAAATGTTGAAATTATTCGACCGTACCGGTGAGGAAGTGTCACCGTCATTGGTTGGAGCATCATCACCGTTTGGTGCATCTTCATTATCCGGTTTTGTAGTGTCGTCATGGTTGTCATGGTTACTAGGTTTCGAATCATCGCTGCTGCTACTAGATGATGGTGTGTCACATCGCACTAGGGAACTACCGTTTGGAATAGGACCCCTTGCTGCAGGCCTTCTACTTCTTCTTCCCCTTAGTTGTCTCTTATTGACTGGTTGATATCTTGGTTGTCTCTGATTGGCTGGTTGGTATGTTCCTTGTCTCTGATTGGCTGGTTGGTATCTTCCTTGTCTCTGATTGGCTGGTTGGTATCTTGATTGTCTCTGATTGGCTGGTTGGTATCTCCCTTGTCTCTGATTGGCTGGTTGGTATCTTGGTTGTCTCTGATTGGCTGGTTGGTATGTTCCTTGTCTCTGATTGGCTGGTTGGTATCTTCCTTGTCTCTGATTGGCTGGTTGGTATCTTGATTGTCTCTGATTGGCTGGTTGGTATCTCCCTTGTCTCTGATTGGCTGGTTGGTATCTTGGTTGTCTCTGATTGGCTGGTTGGTATCTTGGTTGAGACTTCTGACTGGCTGGTCTGAATGAGATGCTATTGTTTGGTAATCCACCTCCACTATTTTGTACTTGTGTTGCGGGTTGGACAGCTGCTGTTGAATAGAGGGAGGAACCAGAGGGGGTTGGGTAGCCATTAGATGGGATAATGGTAAGCCCTGTTGAACCACCTTGGTTACCATTTGTGTTACCCTGGTTACCATTTCGGTTACCACGGCTCCAATACCCATTTGGTTTGTTTCCCCGGCTATCACAACCCTCAATACTGATAACCCTACTTCCGAAGGCATCCATTTTTCCAGCACTGTTCAGATTATTGTCATTCAATCTAACACCACCATCAATACCACCAGAATTTCCACCATCTCGACCATATTTGTTTTGATTTCCGGTGTTTACACCTCGGTTACCACCGAATCTTCCACCTCCATTTCCATTCTGTCTGTTGTTGCTATGGTAACTGCCTGTATTCTGTCTGTTGTTACCATGGTAACTGCCTGTATTCTGTCTGTCGTTACCATAGTTAACTGCTGAGCTGGAGCCATCAAAGCTCACCCACTCCTTATTTACTGGATCATATGTTTTGGTCGGGTAATTTCCCTGAAGCATCGGATCTCTGTGCCTCATGTTCACTTCCAATTAAGGCAATGTTCAACTTCCAAAAACGGAGATATGGTGCTCCAAAAGATGTAATAACTATGCAAAGTTGCCTACAAATATGTAGCTAAACAATTCATAACAAGATCTCAAGATATTAAAATATCATTTTGAATTGTTAGGTTTACACCATTGCACTTCTATCCCTTTCATATTCTCTACCCCCCTCTCTCTATCCCTCTATAGTATATCTCCCTACCCCCTCTCTCTATCTCTTTCTCTCTATCTTTGCACGAGTTATCGATCCACCAAGGTTCCCGATTTGTTCCAAAGTGATATGTAAACGTAGCGTGGTAACCCGTTAAAATCCTCGATGGTATCTTATGGTTCAATTTTGGGACTCTAATTTTTTTAAATTTGAATAGTCAGATGGTCAGTCCCCCTAGATGTATGCCCATATATGGTAATGATCTGTATACCTGGAAGTTGGTGGGTTGAGGGGAGCTCATTGTCATGTTCATGCCACACTGTCTGTATCCATGACAATAGTCACTCTCGGAAGATGAGCTACTGGAAGAGCTGGAGCTGAGGGGAGGAAGGTTTGATTAGAACTGGATATGGGTGGTTGGATTAGAGCTAGAACTGAGGGCAAGAAAGCTCGATTAGTGTTGAGAGGAGGGAATACGCTTATGATAGGACTAGGAATTTACTTGGTTCAAAAATGGGCTAAAGACAACTTTTCTCTGAGTATAATTGAGCTTGGCATCATTTTCACACACCTGCTACTGGAGCTGCTCGACGAACTGCTGGAAGAACTGCTGACTTTCTTGCTCCTCTTCTTCTTCATCCTCATCATTCTACCACCGGGGCTGCACATCCGGTAGAAGGGAACAACCTCGGGGTCGTAGCTACCACCTCCACACATGTACCGGGCGGGGACCACTTCTGGGTCGTATCCGCCGCACATCATTACTGGAAAGGGAGAGAGATAGATTATTAGGGGGGTTTGCACTCCTAATAGGAGGGTTAGAGGGTTGGGAGGGGTGGAAGAGAGAAAGTTAGAGGGTTAGTTATATACGGTGGAAACTTTTTAGAGATTGAGGGTTAGCAAAATAAAGGAGAGGAGATGTTGGAGAAGGTTGAAAATTTAGTGTTCAGGGAAAGAGGGACATGGATCCAACAACTTACCTCGAGAGCTGCACCTCCTAGATCGCTTCTTCTTCCTCTTCTTCTTCTCAGGGGCTCCGTTATCAGTGGTTGTAATCACAACAGTTGCTTCTGAAGATATATAAAGAGTTGGTCAAAATTGGATTCACAATGGGAACATACATCGGAAAATTTGGCTAAAGATGGTGAAGTCAAAATGAAAAATGTATATATATAAATGTGCTAATTGTTTCTGTTGAATTAGAAAGTGTATGGGGTATACGTGGCCGATTTGCAGTATGCAGTAGGGACTCCAAAGATTAGTGGCTAGGTCTAAAACACGGCATATAATAATGTCCCTGCATGGGGCCATTATAATGTTTCATACATGTCTCTAATACTTCATGTTGGGTAGGAAATGAGTTTCTGTATGTTAAATACCTGGCCTCTTTACGGGGTGGCTTAGGGCTATGAATCGGGGATAAGCACCGCAGGCTTACCCAGTGATTGGGAGAGACCTATACCTTTTTAGTTTTTTGACATGCTATATCGGTTGCTTCTAAACAATACTACCTATTATATATCTAGAAGGAGAAGAAGATATCCCCTCTGTCTATGTTGACTCCATATTATCTGGATGTAAAGGCTGACACATGACATGTCAAACTCAAAAATCCCAAATATGTTTCCCAACATTCCAATAAGTCTCGAAAGAGATTTTTGTGTGTATTTACCTAGTTGTCTAGGGTAAGTGGTCATAGCTTTCTCGATGAAAATTGTTTCCTCAATACTCATTTTATATTCCTTTTATCTTCTTAGTAGCTACCATATCTTTCTCTCTCTAGCTACCTCACACCTCTCAAGAGAGTGTTTGTCAATTTTTCTCCTACATTAACATAATACAGCTGCACCATAAGACCCTCTCTAGTGCCAATCATGTAAGGGTACTCTAGCTACTGCTACTGTTACACTCGTAAAGGACACTTGTTTGTAGTTCAGTTTATGTTGCTTCGAACTTATTTGCAAAATTTAGATGTATCTAACTGTTTGGCAAACTGAATTGCGTTTGAAGGTATAGTCTTGTGTGGTAAAGGTAGTCTGATCATTACAATGGACACTTTATAGTGTGGTTTTTAGTCATCAGCACGTGGGGATTGCTTCTTGGTGTCACTTACCGGGTGAGGGGGAGCGTGTCTTGGTAATCACAACTTCAGATTCAACTGGCTCACACACGATCTCAGTAGGTCCACCCATATACATGGTCTGCTGCCCACCCTCCATAACCAACTCCACAGTAGATTCCAGGGGCTGTTCGATGGGTGAGGGGCTGTGTCGTTGCTCGTACTCCACACTGCGGGTATCCCGTTCCACACTGCGTTCAGTCCTGGACTCGGATCTACCTCCTCCAGTTGTTGTGGTGGTTGTGATAACTTCCTGGTGAGGGGAGAGGGTGTTAGGGAGAAATCATGGGGTTAGTTCCTGGTGGTTAGGAGTGTGTTAGAGAGAGATGGGGGGTCAGGATCTGCCTCCTCCAGTTGTTGTGGTGGTTGTGATGACTTCCTGCAGGGGTGAGGAGAGGGTGTTAGTGGTGATGACTTCCTGCAGGGGTGAGGAGAGGGTGTTAGGGAGAGGGATGGTTCCTGGGGGCGAGGAGTGGGGTGTTAGGGAGAGGGATGGTTCCTGGGGGCGAGGAGAGGGGTGTTAGAGAGAGGGATGGTTCCTGGGGGCGAGGAGAGGGGTGTTAGGGAGGGGGTGTAGGTTTCCTGGGGGAGGAGAATGTGTAAGGTAAGTGAGGGGCCGGGGGGTTGAGTAATATCGGGTGTTGATAACCGGTAAAACGGTTTTGTGTATTGGGACGGTTTCACTCAAATTAGTGTACAAAGTCTCACTCTCCTTCTCCCTCTCTCGCTCTCTCCTTTTCCCTATCTCTCTCTTTATTGACGTTGTCTATAAGAGTGCAGCATGCAGAATTAATTAAATAGAAACACATACAGCATCTTTGTTCGAAACACAAACACAGCCCACACGGAATGTAGTGTCACTTTCACGCACTATGAAATATATTGACCAGAATTGTCGACAAGTCAGCGGCTCCATGGCTTAGTTGGTTAAAGCGCCTGTCTAGTAAACAGGAGATCCCGAGTTCGAATCTCGGTGGAGCCTTTTGGTGAAACTTTTGACGAGCCTCGAAAATTTATGAACAATTTTTTTTTTCTCGTAGTCACTTAATTTTACTCGTAATTATCACTTATTTTTTAACTTTTTCTACATGAGGGAACAGCTATAATAGACTTGGATACCCTGGATAACAGCTATTCGGCCCGAATAATTCGGGGTATTCCTGTCTGGTAGTGGTACCCGATCTACCTCAAAACGGAGTCGGCTCCTTGTGACTGTTAGAATACAATGGAACCCGAAGAGGAAGTACTCAGACTAAAGGTTCAGCAGAGACAGTAGGCCAGATAATTCAATCTCAGTCGAGCAAGTATAAAATCGCCGCAATTGCGGATTTGTCAGCGCCTTCTTGGCTCAGTTGGTTAGAGCGTCAGTCTCATAATCTGAAGGTCGTGAGTTCGAGCCTCACAGAGGGCAGTAATTTTGGTAAAATTCCTAATTTCCCATTTTAATTTCCCCGAGTTGGGTATGTAATTTTGAGGCTTTGATGTAAGACCAATTTATAAACATCAAACCAGATTCACTCGAGACTTTCTTTAACTCAGAAGCCAAAAGAAAGGGCTCCTGAAGTTCAAAGACACTCCTAGTTCTGTAGTTTGAATCAA
The DNA here is from genome assembly GCA_000695325.1 of Pleurobrachia bachei. Classification (NCBI taxonomy): domain Eukaryota; kingdom Metazoa; phylum Ctenophora; class Tentaculata; order Cydippida; family Pleurobrachiidae; genus Pleurobrachia; species Pleurobrachia bachei. Next base: position 48,355 of record AVPN01000259.1, on the reverse strand, counting down.
ACTACAAGTACAGAACTAGAAGTGTGTTTCCGTGTTCCACAACAGCGCCTTCTTGGCTCAGTTGGTTAGAGCGTCAGTCTCATAATCTGAAGGTCGTGAGTTCGAGCCTCACAGAGGGCAGCTTAATTTTGGTAAAATTCCTAATTTACTATTTTAGTAATTCTCATTTTAATTTTCCATTTTAGTTTCCCGATTGGGTATGAAATTATTATGAAATTTAACATATTAATTTTTCAGTTTCAGTTTCGATCATTTCAGCTTTTGTTTTTGTGTTATGATTCCATGGTAGGCAAACAATTTTAACATCAAAATATTGGTTTAGCACCATCTTACTTCTCTCTCACGGTGATTCTATATAGCCCCCCGGAATTGTGGCGATCCTACTGCCACCGTAGTGATTCTATATAAACCCCCGGAATCACGGCGATCCTACTGCCACCGTAGCTCAGTGGCAGAGCACTGCTCTCGTAAAGCAGGGGTCGCGAGTTCGAACCTCGTCGGTGGCTTAGAATTTTGGGAGAATTTAGAAACTTAGTTTTGAAGTCGTTGGCTTGTAACTTTCTATGCAAGTTTTTTGTAGTCGGTGTCTTGTAAGTTTAGGGCATTCACAGTTTCGGATACCGCCGAGGATCCAATTTGTAGTTTAGAAGAAAACCACGTGTCATGGTGCTGGTGTAATGTTCTTACCCTCCTTTACAGGAGGGACGAGTAGGGCAAAAGTGTTGTGGTTGTGATAACTTCCTGGTGAGGGGAGAGGGTGTTAGGGAGAAATCATGGGGTTAGTTCCTGGTGGTTAGGAGTGTGTTAGAGAGAGATGGGGGGTCAGGATCTGCCTCCTCCAGTTGTTGTGGTGGTTGTGATAACTTCCTACAGGGGTGAGGAGAGGGTGTTAGTGGTGATGACTTCCTGCAGGGCTGAGGAGAGGGTGTTAGGGAGAGGGATGGTTCCTGGGGGCGAGGAGAGGGGTGTTAGGGAGAGGGATGGTTCCTGGGGGCGAGGAGAGGGGTGTTAGGGAGAGGGATGGTTCCTGGGGGCGAGGAGAGGGGTGTTAGGGAGAGGGATGGTTCCTGGGGGCGAGGAGAGGGGTGTTAGGGAGAGGGATGGTTCCTGGGGGCGAGGAGAGGGGTGTTAGGGAGAGGGATGGTTCCTGGGGGCGAGGAGAGGGGTGTTAGGGAGAGGGATGGTTCCTGGGGGCGAGGAGAGGGGTGTTAGGGAGGGGGTGTAGGTTTCCTGGGGGAGGAGAATGTGTTAGGTAAGTGAGGGGCCGGGGGGGGTTGAGTAATATCGGGTGTTGATAACCGGTAAAACGGTTTTGTGTATTGGGACGGTTTCACTCAAATTAGTGTACAAAGTCTCACTCTCCTTCTCCCTCTCTCGCTCTCTCCTTCTCCCTATCACTCTCTTTATTGACGTTGTCTATAAGAGTTCAGCATGCAGAATAGAAACACATACAGCATCTTTGTTCGAAACACAAACACATCCCACACGGAATGTAGTGTCACTTTCACGCACTACGATATATATTGACCAGAATTGTCGACAAGTCAGCGGCTCCATGGCTTAGTTGGTTAAAGCGCCTGTCTAGTAAACAGGAGATCCCGAGTTCGAATCTCGGTGGAGCCTTTTGGTGAAACTTTTGACGAGCCTCGAAAATTTATGAACAATTTTTTTTTTCTCGTAGTCACTTAATTTTACTCGTAATTATCACTTAAAAAAATTGAAAAAGATGTACTCCCTTGTCGATATTATCTGAACCTATGGCTGGATAACAGCTATTCGGCCCGAATAATTCGGGATATTCCTGTCTGGTAGTGGTACCCGATCTACCTCAAAACGGAGTCGGCTCCTTGTGACTGTTAGAATACAATGGAACCCGAAGAGGAAGTACTCAGACTAAAGGTTCAGCAGAGACAGTAGGCCAGATAATTCAATCTCAGTCGAGCAAGTATAAAATCGCCGCAATTGCGGATTTGTCAGCGCCTTCTTGGCTCAGTTGGTTAGAGCGTCAGTCTCATAATCTGAAGGTCGTGAGTTCGAGCCTCACAGAGGGCAGTAATTTTGGTAAAATTCCTAATTTCCCATTTTAATTTCCCCGAGTTGGGTATGTAATTTTGAGGCTTTGATGTAAGACCAATTTATAAACATCAAACCAGATTCACTCGAGACTTTCTTTAACTCAGAAGCCAAAAGAAAGGGCTCCTGAAGTTCAAAGACACTCCTAGTTCTGTAGTTTGAATCAAACTACAAGTACAGAACTAGAAGTGTGTTTCCGTGTTCCACAACAGCGCCTTCTTGGCTCAGTTGGTTAGAGCGTCAGTCTCATAATCTGAAGGTCGTGAGTTCGAGCCTCACAGAGGGCAGCTTAATTTTGGTAAAATTCCTAATTTACTATTTTAGTAATTCTCATTTTAATTTTCCATTTTAGTTTCCCGATTGGGTATGAAATTATTATGAAATTTAACATATTAATTTTTCAGTTTCAGTTTCGATCATTTCTGCTTTTGTTTTTGCGTTATGATTCCAATTCCATGGTAGGCAAAAAATTTCAACATCAAAATGTTAACTTATCGCCATAAACTGCAGCAGTTAAACTGCTTCTCTCCCAAAGATTCTATATAAACCCCCGGAATTGCAGCGATTCTACTGCCATCGTAGTGATCCGATATAAATTTATTTTTGGGGTAGGTTTTTTGTAATTTTGGGGGAATTCAGTTTTGGAGTCGTTGGCTCGCAATTTTTGGGGAATATCGTTTTGGGGATTTAGTTTTGGAGTCGGTGGCTTGTTATAATTTTGGGGGAATTCAGTTTTGGAGTCGGTGGCTTCTAATTTAAGGTCATTTCACAGTTTTAGGCACCACCGAGGGTCCAATGCAATTTGTAGAAGAAAACCACGTGTGTCATGGTGCTTTTCTGGTGTAATGTTCTGACCCTCCTTTACAGGAGGGAGGAGCAAGGCAAAAGTAGCGCTTTTCTGGTGTTGTGGTAGGAAGGAGGGTGGGTGTTCCATGTTGGTGTACTTTAACAAGTTCATTGTGTAGTATTATCATTTTCTCTCTCTTGAACATCTTTATTTGTTCCACCCACACTCTCCGAACTCTCTCTTCTTCCTCTTCTCTCTCTCTCTCTCTCTATCTCTCTCTCTCTCTCTCTCTCTCTCTCTACTCTCTCCCTCTTTCACTCTCTTCTTCATCTTCTCTTACCTCAATGATTTCCTCTACAATTTCTTCTTCGTATTCATCGGAAGATCCCATTTTTGCTGTCGAGTTTCTAGCTAAACAAAGATTATGTTGATTTTAACTCAACAAAAACAGAATATTTACAGCTTAATAAATATGTTAATTAATATGTTGATAGTTAATCAAATATGTTAATAGCTTTTATCAATCACTTAACTATCCTCTTCTCCCCTGAGGGGATAAATCGAACCATTTATTGCTCTCGACTCTTGTGTCGTGGATCGAACTAGAGCAGCTAGTCCCCAAGAATTAAGACATGGGGAAGAGTTTGAAGAGTAATAAATCAGGTAAGTCTGGACATGTTCATCCCCCTCCGAGAGGCCAAATCACAAATTTTTCAAATGTTGAGTCATCACTACACTATATCACTTTATCGTTACTTGTTATGTTCTAACCCTTCTTTACATAGTCTAACTAGGCAAATCACTACGTCAGGTGGTAAGAATAAAAGTGCTGAGGATCTGATGGAGATGGAGGATTTAACGAGGCTAATGGGAGCATTCAGTACTCATTCATTATATAAATTAATCAACTAATTGATATTTTTGATTATTTTTACGATTAGTGGGTTCGGTTAGTAAGGGTCTGTAAATTTGGTTCAAGTTGCTGGAAATGGGATCGAAGGGTAGAGAAGTTAGATTACGGAGCTTCTGCCAGAGCATTGGCCTGACCCGCGAGAACTGTGGCCAGAGCATTGGCCTGACAGCGGAGCTTCGAATCGTTCACTTTAACATTCGGTTAGAACTTAGAATTAGACAAGCAATAAATATTAGTTCTAAGCTCCAATTTAATATATATCACTTCAAATATTATTATAATGTAAACGGATTAATTAAAAAGCAATTAAAAATATGAATAACCGCTGCCTGCCTCGCATATTCATAATCAGAAAGTAATGGGTAGGTCCTGACTTCAGTCGGACCCCGATTTACTGGGATGTTCGGGGAAAAACCCGGTATACTTATAGATCGGGGTCCGACTGCAGTACTACCAACTGCTGCTGACAAGCTGAATCAAATCAAAAGTAGAAGGCACAACCTGGTAGCATGGTGTAAAGTGCACACATAATACACACTAAAGGGAGATATCACACGCAAACCCCTCGTTGAAGGGGTGATGATCAAAGACGCTTAAAGAGATATAGAGAGAGAAATAAAGAGAGAGATAAAGATAGAGAGATAGATAGAGAGATAGAGAGAGTGATTGGTGCCGTCTATATTTACCTTACACCCCCCATGGTAAAGCAGGGTACTTAAATCATTGGTTGATTGGCTTTCACCAACGCGTCTTTATAATACCACAATACCCCCTCTGTTATAATTGGGCGAATGGGGTGGTTGCGGTTTGAAACCATAAGAAAAAGAGAGGGAGGGAAAAGAGAGGGAGAGATAGGAAAAGATAGAGAGTTAGGGATGGAAAAGATAGAGAGGGAAAGAGGGAGAGATGGGGGAAATCGATAGAGAGATGGAAAGATAGATGGGGAGTAATGAAAAAGATGGAGATGGAGGGATGGCAAAGATAGAGAGGGATGGATGGCAAAGATATAT
>AVPN01000259.1:15604-34352 GCA_000695325.1 Pleurobrachia bachei | reverse complement strand
CTCCCATCATATTGTTCACTTTTTGCTTCTTTCATCGCTCATTTCTCCGAATTGGTTTGAATTGGTGAGCTATAAATTCAATGAGGAGCCCTAGAATTTGACGAGGAATCTGATGGTACCGGTCGTTTTCACCAAATCGAAAATCCAATTTTTGACTTTTTGGGTGGTTTTGGACCTCTGGTGGCTGCCCAGGTGAGTTATGAGAAGTGCCAACCCTCCCCAGCAGTTTCAATTTGACTAGTCTACACATTTGAACCGGAAATTTGAAATTCTGAAATTTGAAATGTAGATGTCGACAGGACTGCACGCGAACTACGGTCAGAGTATATCCCTGGCAGTTTTGGAAGGGTGATGAGACAGGGGTAATCCCGGCCTTTGATTGAAAAATTATTGAAATTTATTGAAGTGAAATCAGAATATTATAGTTGAACTCCTTCTATTGACGGATGCAGATGACATACTTATCCATGTAGCCTGCTGCCGCGTTCTTAGCTAGTCCAGGTGTGTGAATTGACATGTTACCATGGCTTTCCTCCCACTCTTCAACCGTCCTCACATCAATTCGGTAGTCAAATTTGTAGTAGTCCTGTACCACCTGTATTGGTCGACATGTTATATTGATCAAATGGTAACCAATGTTTACTAACCATGGCGACCAATAACCATGTTTACCATATTTTGGGCTGGGGGTTGATTCAACCCTAAAAATTTCGATCGATACCCAAATTTTTGAAAGCTAACCTGATCTAAGCTGACCATAGAGTTGGGACACGAAGGACCACCTTCCTCGATGCAATCCTCCAGATGTAGGAACTCCTTTTCACAAAAACCTGAATACATGTGCTCCTTTATCAAAACAATTTCTACTTCATGTAGAAATTATGAAGATGGAAAGTTTTATGTAGGAGCACTGACCTGATCGTTGGCATTCTCCAGCGAACACGGGGAAAGGTATTCTGTCCTTCCTATCTAGATCACACTGACACACGTTGTCACAGGTGGTGTAGCAGTCAGCACCGCAGGGTGACATTTTCTTGCAGATCGCTGGGACACCTTCCATCGGGTCATCATCATGATGATCGAGGAGAAGAGCCCCTGTCACGCTCACAACTGAAACATTGAAGTGATGTTTGGTTTGGTTTGGGAATCAAGGGATCCATGTCGAGAACAGCGGTCAGAGCATTGGCCTGACAGCTGTATATCGAGGTTTCTGGTTTCCTTTGTTTTGTTCAAAAAAGGAGGGTCGAACAAGGCAAGATTTCATTACCAAACTCAGCAAAAATCTCTTACCGGAGAGAAGGAGGATAAACTTCATTGCAACAGATAGCAGAGGAAATATTTTAGAAATAACATTCTTCCCTGGAAACCCCTATATATGCTCAAAGAAGGAAGGGAGAGAGAGGCAAGGAGAGAGAGAGAAAGAGAGAGAGAGAGAGAGAGAGAGAGAGAGAGAGAGAACGAGAGAGAGAATGAGATAGACAAGGAGAGAGAAAGGGAGAGATAGAGAGAAAGAGAGAGAGACAGCGAGAAATTCTCCGCAGATCATTGTTATCAATGACCTTTGCACAGGTCACTGTGGAGACACCAATTTGGTAACTCTATAATAATTTGGGGTAAATTCGACGATGAAAAGCCCGTGTTTGCGGTAATGTTGAATATTTCAAATTGAATTAATAATTCATGTTATATATCCTCGATAAAACGGGCACAACGTCATGGTACAACATAATTTCGATCATCAAAACTCCATCAAGATATTGAGATGTCCCCGTTTCTATTTCCGTTATACCCGGGTACTTTTGTAAATTGGTCCCTAACGATTAAAATAGTTCCTTGAGCTCAGTAAATCCACCGTTATCGATGAAATAGAGTTGTCCAGTCCAACCTAGGGAGAAATTGAATTTATTATGGGTTTCAATAGATAATGCAGAAGCAGGAAGCTTTCGTCTCGATCCTCCTACAATACTTCGATTCTCCACTGATTATGAATATTTTATGGCATTATAATTCTCGCCCATCGTGACCTCTGCTATCTACAAAAACGAGGTAATTAATGTAGTGAGTATTCTGGGGACCATGCCGTGATGGATTTTAGAGCCCCAGATTTCATATTCTACCTGCATCTCGGAGAGCCTTGGCGCCACGGAAAGAAAGGATTCCCTTCATACAATACGTCACCAGGGTCTCATCCCCGCTTAGATTAGCAATAACATCATCCGGCCTGGAAACGAGTTGTATTGTATAACATAAGAATGTCCTATACAGCTTAGTAGAGTCTTATTATATATAGACAATGACCCTATTTACTGCGGGCCGCATAAGTCATTGAAATGTCAAAAGTCATATGCTACTCTTCTGTCAGAGAGCGATACAGTAGAATTCTCAGTCTCGTAACAAGACTGTACAATTAACAATCAAGTGTTTGGAGTAGAAGTCGGTGAACATCCGAACAGCACCGGGGAGAGCCTCTGGGTACCTAGCGACAGGTCTAGCATCTACCAGGATAACTTTGTTACCCAGCCCTGTGGGGAGATCAGGTGGTTGTCTTAGAAACAAGAACGTAGTGAACTGGAAACAATAAACCGAGCCTCTCTATTATAGGCCTGAAGTATCGATATGTAATGCAGTTACCCTGGTTAGCTATACCTATCATGGTTAACAAGGCAACCTATCTACGGTTACCAAGGTAACTTACCTGGTTACCAATGTAACTTACATGGTTACCAAGGTAACGTACCCATGATATCATCAGAAGATTGGATGTGAGATAGGGGAAGTGGTTGAGGGCAAATATCAGATGCTCCAGTGAGGTAGCAAAAGTTCTGGAGAGAATAAAGGTTAAAATTCTGGAATAAAGTCGAACTGGATTCTGTAAAGAAAGGAATTGGTTCACTCAAATTCTGCAATAAATTTTGAAACTTCAAGAGTTCATGGTAACCATAACAACGAAACCTCGTAACCAGGGTGTGATGAGATGTTACCTTTGTAGGATGTCCCAGTGGAGACTGGTAACTCTGTTGTCTGATAGCTACAGAAAGAGATGGCAGACCTCCTTCGTAGAAAGAATTCACACTTTCAAAACCACACCTAAATGCAGCCAATATTCGAGTTTTAGGAGAAATTATATGGCTAATCTTTTCGAATCTTTTACAAATTTTTTAGAGAGTTTCTTCTCTTACTTGAGTAGACCCACTGAGGCGTGGAAAGCTCTGGTCCCACTTCTACAGTACACCAAAACATTAAACTTTTCCTTCCCCATTATCCTGATGAGTGGTAACAATGGTAACATGATGAGAGAGAGAGAAAGAGAGAGAGAGAGAGAGAGAGAGAGAGAGAGAGAGAGAACGAGAGAGAGAATGAGATAGACAAGGAGAGAGAAAGGGAGAGATAGAGAGAAAGAGAGAGAGACAGCGAGAAATTCTCCGCAGATCATTGTTATCAATGACCTTTGCACAGGTCACTGTGGAGACACCAATTTGGTAACTCTATAATAATTTGGGGTAAATTCGACGATGAAAAGCCCGTGTTTGCGGTAATGTTGAATATTTCAAATTGAATTAATAATTCATGTTATATATCCTCGATAAAACGGGCACAACGTCATGGTACAACATAATTTCGATCATCAAAACTCCATCAAGATATTGAGATGTCCCCGTTTCTATTTCCGTTATACCCGGGTACTTTTGTAAATTGGTCCCTAACGATTAAAATAGTTCCTTGAGCTCAGTAAATCCACCGTTATCGATGAAATAGAGTTGTCCAGTCCAACCTAGGGAGAAATTGAATTTACTATGGGTTTCAATGGATAATGCAGAAGCAGGAAGCTTTCGTCTCGATCCTCCTACAATACTTCGATTCTCCACTGATTATGAATATTTTATGGCATTATAATTCTCGCCCATCGTGACCTCTGCTATCTACAAAAACCTCCATTAATTACATCACTCATAAGACCCCTGGTACGGCACTACCTAAAAAGAGCCCCAGATTTCATATTCTACCTGCATCTCGGAGAGCCTTGGCGCCACGGAAAGAAAGGATTCCCTTCATACAATACGTCACCAGGGTCTCATCCCCGCTTAGATTAGCAATAACATCATCCGGCCTGGAAACGAGTTGTATTGTATAACATAAGAATGTCCTATACAGCTTAGTAGAGTCTTATTATAGACAATGACCCTATTTACTGCGGGCCGCATAAGTCATTGAAATGTCAAAAGTCATATGCTACTCTTCTGTCAGAGAGCGATACAGTAGAATTCTGTCAGAGCATTGTTCTGACATGTTAATTGTTAGCTCACAAACCTCATCTTGTCGGTGAACATCTGAACAGCACCGGGGAGAGCCTCTGGGTACCTAGCGACAGGTCGAGCATCAACCAGGATAACTTTGTTACCCAGCCCTGTGGGGAGCTCCGGTGGTTGTCTTAGAAACAAGAACGTAGTGAACTGGAAACAATAAACCGAGCCTCTCTATTATAGGCCTGAAGTATCGATATGTAATGCAGTTACCCTGGTTAGCTATACCTCCCATGGTTAACAAGGCAACCTATCTACGGTTACCAAGGTAACTTACCTGGTTACCAATGTAACTTAAATGGTTACCAAGGTAACGTACCCATGATATCATCAGAAGATTGGATGTGAGATAGGGGAAGTGGTTGAGGGCAAATATCAGATGCTCCAGTGAGGTAGCAAAAGTTCTGGAGAGAATAAAGGTTAAAATTCTGGAATAAAGTCGAACTGGATTCTGTAAAGAAAGGAATTGGTTCATTCACTCAAATTCTGCAATAAATTTTGAAACTTCAAGAGTTCATGGTAACCATAACAACGAAACCTCGTAACCAGGGTGTGATGAGATGTTACCTTTGTAGGATGTCCCAGTGGAGACTGGTAACTCTGTTGTCTGATAGCTACAGAAAGAGATGGCAGACCTCCTTCGTAGAAAGAATTCACACTTTCAAAAGGTGTGGATTTACGTCGGTTATAAGCTCAAAATCCTCTTTAATATACCGAAATCTTTTCGAATCTTTTACAAATTTTTTAGAGAGTTTCTTCTCTTACTTGAGTAGACCCACTGAGGCGTGGAAAGCTCTGGTCCCACTTCTACAGTACACCAAAACATTAAACTTTTCCTTTCCCATTATCCTGATGAGTGGTAACCATGGTAACATGATTCATCATAACAACACATCTCTGGTTGCTATGGTAACATAATATCTCTGGCTGCTATAATGGTAACAGCACATCTCTGGTTGCTATATGGTAACAGCGCATCTCTGGTTGCTATGGTAACCCAAGTCCCAAATTACCTGCGTGTATATGTTTGGTCCATGGTAGCCAACCCAGGAACATGAATGGACATGTTGGCATGACCTTCCTCCCACTCCCGGTCAGATCGGACATCAATTCGGAAATCATACTTTGTAAACTCTTCTAGAACCTGCCGAAATAATCATGGAAAATTGAAAGTCGGTTGAAAGCTGCAGCTAAATTCTCCTAGCCTATAATATGGGTAGCTAGGACTAATTGATAAAGGCTGATGTATTGTTTCAGCTGCGGTCCTAATTTACCGGATATCCGCGGATTTACCGACCCCTTATAAATAATTTAATTAATTAACAAATTACCCGCTCCATACTGATCATTTCAGGGCAGCTCTCCCCACCCTCCGCAATACACTCCTCTTTCCCAGCAAATGCTTCCTCACAAAATCCTGAAGTTACACGGATATAAAATGTGATAAACTGGTATATTGGGCGATAATCAAAATCAAAATAGTGGTTAATCTAACCCGTTTGCCTGTGTTATACTGCCAAGTCACTCACCAGTTTGCCTACATACTCCAACGCACTATCACTATATGATATAGTATATCACTCACCAGTCTCCCTGCATAGTCCACCATATACAGGGTTCACCAGCCTCCCCTCCTCGTCCCCCTCACACCCGCACTGATTGTGACAGGTTGCATAACAACCTCCAGTCTGGCACGGAGGGGCTTCCTTACAGATAGCAGGGGTGTTCGTCATTGCTGCACATGATGACAGACCTGCAGATAAATATGTAAGGTTGCCATGGAAACTTAGATTTAGGAATTTCTGGCCATTTGAGAGGGTTTTCCGGCTGTAGGATCTTGCTATAGATGGTTTCTATGGGTGGTTGCTTTGATTGTGGTATCTATGGTTGCATGGTTACTACTTACTACGGCCAGAATGAGAATTTAGGACACAAACGTATTTTTATATCTTACCCAGCAGTAGGATAACAACGTATTTCAACATCTTACGACGACAGTTAACTAAACTGCTGTAAATTTACAGCTATAATATAGAAGAGCTGGTCACTGGGTATGATTAGGTTATGCAGTGAGAGTTAATTAGGTTTAAAAAGATGATCTAGAGAGTTAATTAGGTTAAGTTTTTTTAAATGCTGCTCTGTTTTGACAAGTGAAACAAGGAACAAAATGCTGCTCCATAGTTTACAGTTCCCAGCTATTAACTCGTAATACAGTCGCACCCCGTTTTACCGGGATGCTCGTGGGGGAAAGAGTTTAGCCCGGTAAATCGGGGTGCCCGGTATATCGGGGTGACCGGTAAATCGGGGTCCGACTGTATACGCGACAAAATTTTCAAAACAAGTAATAGAAAAATATGCCGAATTTATAATGAACTGCACTATAGCAGCCACTACATTAATCCTCCGGTCATAATATCAAGTGAAAAGACAAGATTTGGACACGTATAAAACAGATGGCGCGACATCACACATGTAGAGGAAACAGAGACTTTAATATGAGAACATGAGAGACTTCTGAGTATGTACGATAGGTCGCTAGACATAACAACTTAGCTAATGAGTAATAGTGTGCAATGACTGGACCAGGATCATAGCACCCATAAAATCGCACTGTTCTTGCTCAACCGTAAAGGATCAGCAAGTTAAAAAAGCCGGGATTCTGGAAGTGGATCCTGGAATTTACATCACTTTTCACTCAGTTCACGTTCCACCCAGTACCAGTACTATTATATTATATATAATATATTGTATTATAGTAGGGGCTCAAACCCAATCCTACGTGTAAATGTAACCCCTCAAGATCTGGACATCTACGGTTCTTAGCTAGTTCGGCTATAGATCATGATAAGTCTCACTATAAGTCTCATTATAAGGACTTGCTATAATAGGGAATTGATCAGTGGGGTTTAACTTAATACAGTCGGACCCCGATTTACCGGGTCCCGATTTACCGGGAGGATAAACTTCCCCTTATAAAAGAAAGTAACGGTATTTGACCCCGATATACCGGGCACCCCGATTTACCGCTATTATACTGCCAATTGTCACTCACCAGTTTGCCTACATACTCCAATGCACTATGTCACTCACCAGTTTGCCTACACACCCCGCCATACACAGGGTTCACCAGCCGACCCTCCTCGTCCCCCTCACACCCGCACTGATTGTGACAGGTCGCATAACAACCTCCAGTCTGGCATGGTGGGGCTTCCTTACAGATAGCAGGGGTCTTCGTCATTGCTGCAGCACATGATGACAGACCTGCAGATAAATATATGGAAGGTGTTGTCATGGAAGCAAGGCATGCCATCCATCTACCAGATGGAATCATAGATTTAGGAATTTCCGGCCATTTGAAAGGGTTTTAGGATTGCTATAGATGGTTTCTATGAGTGGTTTTATGGTTGTGGTTGCCACGTTTGGTCGGCGAGATTGAGAATTTAGGACACAATTGTAACGGTTTTTAATATCTTACCCAGCAGTAGGATAACAACGTATTTCAACATCTTACGACGACAGTTAAATAAACTGCTGTAAACTTACAGCTATAATATAGAAGATTTGATCACTGGGTATAATTAGGTTATGCAGTGAGAGTTAATTAGGTTAAAGGTGATCCAGAGAGTTAACTAGGTTTAAGTTTTTAAAATGCTGCTCGATAGTTAATAGTTCCCATCTACTACCATAGGTCATTGATCAGTGCTGTAACTCGTCGTATAACAGTCGAACCCCGTTTTACCGGGATGCTCGGGGGAAAGAGTTTCGCCCGGTAAATCGGGGTGTCCGGTAAAACAGGGTGCCCGGTAAATCGGGGTCCGACTGTATAAACGGTCATCATTTTAAAAAAATACAGTCGAACCCCGATTTAACGGCACCCTCGGGGGAAAGGGTCTTGACCGTTAAATCGGGGTGTCCGCTAAATCGGGATCAAATATGGTTTATTTTCTGGGGGGAAATTCTGCTGCCGTTAAATCGGGGTGCCGCTAAATCGGGGTCCGACTGTAATAGAAATATATGCCGACTGTATAACGAACTGCACTATAATAGCAGCCACTTCATTAAAACTGTGCTCATATATCAAGTGAAAAGACAAGATTTGGACACGTATAAAACAGATGGCGCGACATCACACATTTAGAGTCGAGAGTAGACTAGAGACTTTAATATGTGAAAACAGAGACTTCTGAAATCTGAATATGTGCACGAGGTTGCTAGACATAACAAATTGACTATATTATGACGTAGGATTCCATGTCGACTGTAGTGACCGGATCAGGATCAGTAATTCCTACAATTTAATGGGTCACTGCTCTATCGGATCCTGGACGCTGGTTCAGTTGGACCCCGATTAACCGGGCCCCGATTTACTGGAACCCAGATTTACCGGGAGGATAAACTTCCCCGATATAACTCTGATATACCGGCCACCCCGATTTACCGGGCAAAACCTGTCCCCCCCCCCAGCATCCCGGTAAATCCCGGGGTCCTACTGTATATTCACTTTTCACCCAGTATACCAGACACCAGTACGTATGTAGTAGGTCCAACCCTAAGTGTAAATGTAAGCCCTCAATATCTGGACATCTACAGTTCTTAGCTAGTTCGGCTATTGATCATGATAAGTCTCACTATTTGTTAAGGGTAAGGACATATACTTATAGCTATATAGGGAATTGATCAGTGGGGATTCTCAATAACTTAATACTAAGCCCCTCACTACACAGCAACTATTATACTAGCTGATCCATATACCTTGATGTTATACCTCGCCTGCATATCCTTATTCTCTGTAACAAAGTGATGCTGCTGTACATGTATGTGATCCAAGAACCGACCGAAACAAGCAAACAACCATTCAGAACTCGTTATTTAGGTCACGTGACTGGCTATCAGCCAATCAGGGACCAGTATTTCTTGATTCGGTCGGTTCCTGATGTGATCATATAATATCGATATCACCTAATATAAGGCGCCAGACTCCGATTTGATTCTCGAGCTCAGCCAGACAGGATATCACGCAGTGTTTTTGATTTTACCGCGTTCTGATATTAGAAATGAGTTTCCACGTACATGTATAGGGAAAATTTTGAGACGTGCAGTGTTTTTTGTGCGTTCTATTCACGAATTTTCTGAATTTTTAACTAGGACTATACTTTTGAAATGGCTTTCAGGAACAATAGTTGGATCTGTTAAGGTAATACCCGATGTTGGAAATGAGTCCAATATATGAGTATGTCATATTGATATGTTTACATGACGCACTAGGTACGTTTGTTTGTGAGCGTTATTCGATGTTGGAACAGTCATGTGTAAAGTGTAAGCTCGTGCAAGTGTGAAAGCAAAACACAGCACAGCTCGTATCTTCATGATGATGTTTCCATGGTTGGACCATCATTAATTTTACCAAAGTTTATTGAGCTGGTTTTTCAGTCGCCAATAATTTTAATATTTTTTGCCCAATCAACTGTCCAACACCTTATCCCGGAGTATCGGATGCATTCCAATATGAACTAGAGGTCATCGCCTAACTTTGAATTATATTTCTGTTTATGATTATCGAAATGTATAAGAATCAACTGTCCCCTCATAGAAGGTTGATCTAGCTGTGAAACAAGGTCATAATGCCGCAGGGTCCAGGGCGTGGTGGAAATACTGATGCTAGTCAGATACGGAGTATGCTAGGGGTACATTATACATTTTTGTACATCATTGTACATTTTTGTACATCTGTGCATTTAATTATACATTTCATATAAAGTTCATATAACAATCCGATCCTACTCTTATAGCACACATGACTTAGCCACACTAAAATTGGACGCAAAGTAGAGTACTGATATCTTGGCCAGGGTACGAAGAGGGCACCTTCAATTCTTTTTCATTTTGCCATTTTCAAATTCTAATTTCACTCTCCTAAAACAATTTGGTACTACAGCCAGACCCCGTTATTTTCCCATATCGGGGGAGTTTTATCATCCTGGTGACTCGGGGTCCGACTTTTGATGGTGCTTTTATTATTGGATAGCCCTTTTGCAAAGTGCCTTTGAAAGTTCAAATAACACGCTACATCACTAGCATGGTCGATATAGCCATGCCATTGGTTATTACAGCACATCTAGAAGCTTACAGTATGCAGTAACTAAGTGGTTATACAGTCGGACCCCGATTTACCGGTATGCTTGGGGGGTAAATCGAGGTTCGATTGTATAATATAGCAGTCAACAAATGAAACTAATCTTGATTGTATGTGATAAGTAATCCTGAAATTGTTTCCCTCGCAGGACGATATGCACGGAAGTGAGGCTGCATTTTCATCTGCTGTTGGACTAGATGGGGTAATTTGTTTGTTTGTTTGTTTGTTTGTTTGTTTGTTTGTTTGTTTGTTTGTTGTTTATTTAATTGTTTGTTATTTGTTTGTTTGTTATTTTCCGATCAACCCTTTTTAGTTTTTATTTATCCGGGGAAATGGGGTCGTATCGTGTAAGGCAAAAGTGAAGTACTCTGGCAGTGCCCCATATTGGCACTGCAACAAAGTGACATGCACCCTCTTATCTGGCCTCTGTTCAACTTACTGCAATTACCAATTGCAAACAAGAGTGCTCTCTACCCCCACCCAATTGTAAACCCCCCTGGATCTGATGGGCACGTGGTCCCTGTAATTAGGCACACCAATGCCAGTGCCTAGCCCGAGCTGTCCTTAAATAAAATGGGTTTGAAGTTCGAACAAAACAAGGGCACCATATATTGTTTTAATTAGATCAACTAGGGACGCCGTGTTATTATATTAGTGTGTTCAGTCTAATTATCCTGTTCACTAGCTGCAATTTACTAGACTTCCGAGGATGTTCACTGGTTGGCCGTTTAAAACTCATCTTAGTCGACACAATTATGGTCTCTACTTCACATTGAATAGCTTTGCCTTGTTCGACCTTCATTCCCCGCGCCCCGGGGTTTGAAAAAAAAGAATAGCCCTCCTTGACAAAAACTTCTCGTTCTAAACCAACTGTTAGCAAGATATTATAGTTCATGCCTAGATCTCGATTTAGATAAAATCAGTCATCACTTAGTTTAGCTCTTATACATGACAGGCCTTTATTAACTGAGACACCGTGTCTGCCCTAGAACTGCTCTGTGGATCCCTAGTTCTGATTAGATTTTCCTGCATTTACGAAAGTACTTTGGAGATAATATCTGGTCGGATATATATCATCACTTATAATTACACTACTAAAGCTGCCACTTCATCTTAGCTTTAAAATGCCTAAATTAGCTTCCTTCCACTTTCACAAATACACAGAAACACTAAAAGGTCTTTTTGTTAACTATTTGTTTCACGCTTTTGACATCGATCTTCAGGGCAATTATCAGAGTATTATTGTTTTGAAGATCACTGTCAAAAGCGAACGAAAACGGAAATACATACTTGTTTCTATTTCCAGAAGATAATCATCATCTGTTGAGTATTTTCACCCCCTACTGGTGCCCGTTGATAAACAAATTTCCCTAATTTTCGACCATGACATTATCCGCTGTGACATCTTGCAGCTGAATTGCACCTCAATACGAGATCAGGTGCTGCATTCGACTATAATAGCACAGAGTTGGTTACGAAGTAACCCCAATTGCCAGTGTGCGCGAAGGTCGACCGGCGATCTGAGGGGTTGCCTTGTAACCAAAGCACAGAGCTATTAGCTGGAAACGTCAAATTCAATAAAGATCATACTGAAATAGTGTAGACTGTAGACTGTAGACTGATAGACGACTCGGAGATTTATTTCAGGAAAGATAATACGTTTAACGCCATCATATTCATCAGCTCAAATTGATTTGTTTAAAGAAGTGTTGAAACGTTTGAAACTCAATAAAGATCAATATCCCTTCCTCTTATCCCCTCCCCGAAACCCCTTCTCCACTACATACAAAAACACTTTCATTTTTAAAATTGTTTTTATAGCTGAACACGTCGATAAAGATCCGTCCTTTTCGTATGGCCATACGCATATACTGATTGTGATGATCATAATTAGGTCAGTTGGCGGAGATTTTGCTTTTCACCATCAAAGAAGCACACAAATTCCCATTATCTCTCCTCCCGGATCCCATATCCCCTTCTCCACTAAATAAACAAGTTCATTTTTGCAATAGCTGAAGAAGATTGACATAGATTAGCCGAAATACATATTACATCTGCCAAATTGTTGTTTTCTTTAATTAATTCATGTCAGCTGCAAGTATTATGATTCTCATTTATTATTCCCATTTGCATTAGTTGTTCTTTTTATATATTCTGAAAAATTACTAATGTTATGTTAGAAATCTCAGCTCTTTTCTATTGTCGTTGGATTTATTGAATTTATTTGTATCCAGGATTTAAACCAAGTTTCGTAGAGTAGAAAGTTACCTTACTCTCGTTTTATAACAAACGCTTTAGGCAGAAACTTTTTTATAAGAAACGGGAGTAAGGTAACTCCAACTCCATTCTCCCTCGAAGCTGTGCCAAGTTCTAAAAGTAAAACAACACTCTCCGAATAAAATTGGGACTAAAAGAACCGCTCAAGATCGTGATCTGACAAAGACAACCTAGTGGTCAGTGTATTGATAGCTGATCACAGTACTTTGTACATGCAGACCGTGTTGTCGGGACTTAACACCATGAGTCACAATATGAATAGATTACCTTCAAACACAAATGGAAGTGCTTCGGAGACAATGCAACTACTAAACATTGGGGATTCTGTGGACCACAATGACTTTGTGAGTATACTAGGTTGACGTCATTATTTATTATGCCCAAATACGGTCATATAATGGCCAAATATGTTCATCATGTGACTGTGAAATGGTAATGACTCAGTATAGTAGTGATTGCCAGCGCTATGTTTGTTTGTGTGTTTTTTAGTGACGTCATTAACAGTCATTTAGTCACGACACTCGACACACGTGTCGACCATAACAGCGCCAAATATTAAAATTACTTCCTGGACATTTTATTGTTACAATCATGATGGCGGATTATACGAGCTGGTTTAACCAGGTATGTGCAATTATAGACTTTCTTTGTTTAAAACTTTTCAACACTACTTTAATTAATTTGAGCCTGATGATGATGCTGTGTATCGAAATTTATAGAGTTCCTCTACAAATAAAAAACCAGTCTACTCATTTTGTACAGCCGGAAGGAGAAAACTATACTTCCTCGTTGACTTTCTTTAGTTAGGGCAATTACCGAACAGATATGTGCAGTCAATCATCCATCAATTATCAGTCAATTACCCGTCAATTAACAGTCAATTTCCAATCTAACACTTCCCGTCTCGTTAGATACATAGAAGTTATGTGCATTCGGCCCTTTATTATGATTATCGCCCTCTGTGATTTGTCGGTAGTGAAGTTAATAATCCCAAAATCCATGACTAAAAAAGGGTGTTATTCAAAGAACATTGCGTATTTAGTAGTGCTGAAAATTCTGAAACTCCTGTCAGAGCATAATTGGCGGCTTAGTACGTGCTTCTCAAGAGTTATGACCAAAACTGTAGAAATTGTGTCAAAATCGAGGCAACATTTACGGCCGCTAACCGTGCGAGAAGCGCGGTCAGAGCATTGCTGCATGACAAAATGTCTCTCTGTTATAACAGAAAGACATTATAAATAATTATGGGTCCTACCGCAGAACTGGAAATGAAATTGGTACATGTTTTATCTGCGGAAATCCAAAGATATGTTTGTATATAGAAGCCATTAGAACAGCCGTAGTCATGGGAACTGCAGCATAGTGATATAGCTCCGATACTTTCAGTTTCGCTAGATCTCGCCCCTTTTTTAACTCCTTGCATATGCTTCTTGTTAGCGTAGTTAGAATCATGTCTCGACTATTAGTTATTCGTTATACCCCACTGATTTATAATAGTGTGGGCGGGTCAGACAAACTTTAGATACGCCCACACGGCGGCATTATAATCGTCATTACGTCATATTATGGGCATTGTGAGTAGGTAAATACTTTAAATTGTGCTTGATCAAGATGTTGTATACCTGGAGTTGGATGGGTTATTTTATTAATGAACAACGCGTAACAAACACTTCTATTTATCCGTCCATTTTCTAATTATTCATGCTCAGTCTCTAATCCAGACAACGTTGCTCTCCATTTCCAACGTTAACGATCACACATTACCTTCCTTTTTTATTCTGCTGTCGCTGTCTCGAGTTGTACCATGTGTTAGTGTAATGGTCACCATGGTAACCATGAACAGAATTATAATTGTAACAAGTCAATCTGCACGCCTTGTGTTTTTAAATTGCAACTTGTTTTCCAATTGATACGTCATATTCTATTCACTGAGTCACCAAATTTTAACCGTCATACGAGCCAATACTATCAGGAAGTATTGACCGGTTAGTCCAGTCTGGAAATTGTACTGCTGTGTGCATGTGTGATGTCAAAGTTAGCATTATATATGTATCCGTTATATAGCGGTTTATATTCCTGACATAAAATAACTGCATATTCCGGGGTCCTTTAGGGAAGCTCACACCACATAGTGCGCTATATAGGTTCTCATTAGTAAACAGAGAAAGCTGACGTTTAGTGTCATATACCTAGCTGTGTGCTATAGTAAGTGTTGAAAATCTTTGCTCCTTCATAAATTCATCAGGTGTGACTAATTCACTTAGTACTCCTTCATAAATTCAACAGATCTGATCAGCATACGGTGTGACGTGTGTCCCCTATAATTCTAGTTATACATCGCCTCAATACAACTTCCGATTACTCTGATCTAATAGTTTGTAGCTTGGCCTCTGATATTTAAATCCATCCAGTTTTTTCTGAAATTGACGGTGAATAATGCTGAAAGAAGCAAACTTCATCAACATATGAATGCTATATATCTGAAAACTTTTCGAATAAACGCTCGTTTGTCTATCTTAATTATATCTAGGCCTCGTTATTTAATAGTTCAGAACTATGTATCTTTCTCGAATTATCCCTTCACCACTTGTAGCTTCACGGCTTGTTGAAGGACTATTATAAGGACACTCAATTATTAAAATGAGCTTTTTTTCGCGGGCAACGCTTTGATGGTGGAATTCTACAGGTCTGAAATGAATCAGGCTGATCTGAATTGTAGACACTTGTTTTGTTGTGTTGATTTTATTTTTTGACTCCAAAGTCTAAGTTCTAACCCTTTTGAGTCAACAAAAGTTGTTGTTCCAGTAATACTAATAGAACTATCCATACCTCTGAGTCTATGTGGGCCGTTTGAAATGGACTCGGACTCGTAGTAGTATGTATCTGAGTTGTATGGCATTTCTTAAAAAGTACCATATATGTTGTCATACACTGACTGTACATCGCGCAACTTCACGAGGCCTCACGTAGTCGCACCGGGCCTTCGGCCCGGTGCGAAGAGGAGACAACATATATGCTACCCAGCTAGTTCCTCTTAAATTCTCTCTCTCTCTCTCTCTCTCTCTCTCTCTCTCTCCCTCGTAGTTTTCACTGAAAGTTTCAGTGTTCTCAGAAAACAGAGCAGAAGTAACATGGCTAATTTACACATGTCATCGAGACATTTTATGCTTCCCTTCAAAATACATCTCTCTCCTTTGTTCTAAAATTCTTGTTGCTGGATACTAGATGTTCACCCAACTTTCCTGAGGCTGGACTCATTTTTCTGAGGCCTCCCTGAGGCCTTCCCTGAATTCTTACTTCCAGAATCTCTAAATCCGACATGGATTGTTGGGAGCTTTGGCCAAACCAGTCCCCTAACAATTTGGTACTACAGTAGTTTTTAGTACATAACAGTAGAGAGCCTTCAGACGGTGATAATGGGAATTCTTTTTAGCCTTTAAAGAAGTTAGAAACATATGTGGGGTATAGTGACTCTATGTCTGTGTTGTTTTAGAAAGTATGCTGAATTCATTCTCTCGCCTAAAGATTTGTTTTCATTGAAAGTTTCAAACCCTGCCTAGATAAATAATTTTGTCAAAAAATTAACACATTGCCACAAGCTCTTCATTTTGCCTCCCTGGTTTTGTTGAATACGAGTAAGCTTCAATAAAACCCCAAATCTCCCTACACGGGAGCTCCAGCATCATACCATTGTAACGGCTCAGTATTATGGAGAATGGCTCTGCGAACGGGGGTGTGTATACTTCAGAGAGTGCAGCAGTTGGTGGAATGGGGTTGGTTAGTGAACTACCTGAGAGTTACAACAGGGATTACTACAAAGCTTACAAAAAGTTCATGAAGAGTAACGAGGTTTCACCGATCGGAGGAACGGAGACTATGGACGGATTCATGGTGAGTTAATTACTTTAGTTTTAGCCAGGAACCGACCGAATCAGGAAATACTGGTCCCTGATTGGCTGATAACGAGTTCTGATTGGTTGTTTACTTTAAGTAATACTTATTTCGGTCGGTTCCTGGTTTTTGAGTTGCTAAGATGAGTTTCAGTTTTGCTATTTTACGTCATTCGCAGTTTCATCGGTGCTAGAACTTCAGGAATCAAACATTTTCTAAAAACTAATTTAACTGATTTTAAGTTTCCTCTGTTGCTATGGTTACTCACACTTCATATACACGTGTTCCATCTCACATAATGTTTGCACATAAGTCATGTGAGAGATCTCTCACATGATTATATATATAGAGAGAGATCAGGTTATCACGTATCATGCTTACGCATGTCGAGCATACAAAATCCAAAGACCGGGAACCTCGATAATGGAATATCCGTGTTGTGTTTTGTTGCATGTATCCAGATTGTCACTCAACTGAGTCCTATGAATTTGAGACTGCTCAACATTCGTAATATCGAATGTGTATCACTCTATCAAAAGATATATCATTCAGATCCCAGCTCTTGCTATTCTCTCACTTGCACTGTCTTAGTCTACAGTTTTTCTCTCTCTCTCTTTCCGATCTCAGTGATATATACGTGTTTGTGTGTTGTCGCAATTGACATGTTTGTGATGGGTCTAAGGTCTTACCGTCTTTTTATTTGCAATTATACCTCCGAGCATGAATAATTTTTTTCTTTATTTCTTTGGCCCAGAGGTGCATATGTCAGCAAATTATAAATACGTTCGGGGTCAGTTTCCGTTTCTTGGTTTGGCTGGTCGATCATTTGTAGCAGTTGAAACCTGAAAACCTGATTTGTCATGTAGCTCCGAAAACCAATAAGACTAACAGGTTGCTATAGCAACTGGTGAGAGTCCGTAGCTACTGGTGAGATTCCATAGCAACTGGTGAGATTCCATAGCAACTGGTGAGAGTCCCTAGCAACTGGTTGCTATGACTAGCTCCCATGGCAACTGGACCAATCCAGACGATGTTCCACCCGAGTTGGATAGGACTCGAACTATCGCCAGTGTTCTTTCTCTTCCCGATGTAAATTATTGGAAAATAGTCAAATTTCGAAATTAACACTGGACATTTTAAATCAAGTTGGTTGTCTGTTTGTCCGTGTAAATGGCTGTAGTATTCAGTAGCCTAAAACCAAGTCTAGATGCAATTAACATAAATCTTGTAGTCTTCTCCAAATTCCAACAATTTCTTTCCCCTCAGTTCTCTTTCACGGCATACGAGCAATGGGTGAAGAAAGAGATCAAAGTAAGGGAATGCTGTGTGTTTATCAAGAAGATGGATGGGGAGCTGGAGCCCATGTAAGTGTTGAAATAACTAATTGGTTAGTTAGTAGATACGTTATCTATTAATTAACCAATTAATCAATTATCTGTACCACTGGATCCTAATTGTATCCCTCCCTGAGGGATAATGATCTTTTGTGAGGCAACTAACATATGTCTGGGGCCGCGACCCCATCTGAGCACACTGGTGACTGGGATAGGGCGCCTCCATACAGGCTAACACCCAGTTATCTCTCCACAGTTGCCACTGCGGAAATGTCCGATCAGCACACAGCGATGGAATTCAGATCCATTCGGAGAACGAGAAATGGGATAAAACGACCCACACGACACTCAGTGAGTGTACTGCGTTTGGAAAGATCAACTTTTTAGATGAGGATACTACGATACAGCCCGAGGTGAGGATCATTTTTGTTTGTTTGTTTGTTTGTTTGTTTGTTTGTTTCTACACTTTCGGGGGATTTCCCTGAGAGACATCCCATGACGTAATATGATGGAGCCAGCTGGGACGTCTGGGGTAGATCCCCTGGAGGTGCAAGGAAGGTCATTTGTTTGTTTGCACTTTGCATTTGTAAATTGGTTCCATTCTAATGAAGGTCATCCTGGGGGAGTAATCTGTGGGGGCTGCAGATTAATTGTTTTAGGTTCTTCGCCAATTTCTGCGAAATCCATTGTGCAGGCCGTACGGGGTGCTTGAATAATTCATATTTTAGATCTGATCCCAGTCCCGACTTCCCCTTCTCTTTCTCCCCCCTCTCTCTCTCTCTCTCTCTTTCCCTCTCTCTCTCTCTCTCTCT
>AVPN01000259.1:0-14023 GCA_000695325.1 Pleurobrachia bachei | reverse complement strand
CTCTCTCTCTCTCTCTCTCTCTCTCTCTCTCTCTCTCTCTCTCTCTCTCTCTCTCTCTCTCTCTCCAGTATATACGAGTAGCCAGTGACTATGGCGACCGAAAGAATATCCAAAGGATGGAGAAGTTACTCCGCGAGTTTTGGAGTTTACATCAACCAGGTGAGCACAACAAATTTTATGAAGGAGCAATTGGTGATATGTGTACTGATTCCGCAGTCACTACGGATAACTATCCTCGCACTCCCTAAACTTCAACAATTCCCCAAATCACCACAATCATCACATCCCCAAAACTCCTCCAGTCCTACACTCACCATAACATCTCCCTAAATCTAAATATCCTCCCAAGGTTTGCTGATATCCGTTATTGGGGGCAACAAAAGTTTCTACGTTCCTCACGACATTTGTTTACATTTTCAACACGGTTTGCTGAATGCAGCCAAATCAACCAATGGCTGGATTATTACCAGTGGTCAAGATGAGGTACGTCTGGGAATATCATTTGGAAATCATTTTAGAAATCATTGTGAATATCATTTGAAAATAGTTTTTAGAATTTTAAAGTTTATGTATTTTCACAATGTATGCTTATCCCGCTAAGAACACAGCCCGGGATAAGTTATCCCGGGCTGTGTTTTCTTAGAATTTCGGCAATTCGAGTAAATACGACCTCAATTGTTGTGCCTTACAGGTCTAGACACTAATACATGATACGTCACATATTATGGAGTGGTTTAAGTAAGGGAGTAACGGGGGGGACTAATCAGGCCACTAATCAGTTAAAACCTCTCTCATTTGTTTCAGGGTGTATCTAAGCTGGTGGGAGATATCATTGGCCGGTCCATTCTCACCTCTAAGATCTACACAATTGGAGTGTCAAGTTGGGGTAAAACGTGGAATAACGAAATGTTACATAGGAAAAATAACAGGGTAAGATAATAGTTCAATTACTGTAGGACCGAGCAAGGCAAACTTTTTAGCTGATTTAGAAAATAAAGTCTGATGAGCAGAATGTTATGCACATGACCATGATTGATCATGATGAAACATTTCTTTGTCTCTGATCCCTATATATTAGAGGATCTTAATCAAAATATTTCCCTCACCAGGGGGCAGATATGTGTGTTGATTATTCTACATCCAACCCAGAGACAGGTTATGCTGCTTTGGAACCAAACCATTCACACTTCTTCCTTTGTGATGATGGTAAGTGTGCTCCTTCATAAATATTTTTGTTACTCCTTCATAAACATTTTTGTGTTATTGCACCACGAATCGACTCCTTCATAAAAATATCTTCTGTACAGGTACAACGGATACCACCGGAGTGGAGATAAAGTTCAGAGGGGAACTGGAATTCCTGATTACAAAGATGTACGAAAAAGACGGTACGTCAACCTCCTATTTCCGCCTGGTCTAGAAATAGTATCATGAGATACAACCACTAGGAATAGAGTTCTAACCACTCTATACATCGAAGATTAGAGCTATAATTGTGGCAAATCTTTCAACTGTCAATTACTGTTACATTGTCCAATGTAACAGCTGTTAGAACTTCCGCATTGTCCGAATAATCTGTCTGATTTCAATCCATACTGTATGACCTTCTCTCTGTCTCTGGTCCACATGGTAACGGGTACTAAACATAATACAACCTTCCACCGTCAGTTAGTATCGAGATGGCGCTCAATAGTCTTAGAATGGGACAACCATTGGTCGTCATTCGAGGTATGTTTTCAGCTTAGCCACTATGGCAACACTGCACTTAGTGCATGTCTTAGAGACCCCTGTCACTATTTGGCAACAGCCAAAATAGGTGACCTAGCATCTTTGAGAAAGTTGGTAAATCCTCCTCTAAATACGTCTAGATATTGACAACAACTAATCTCTCTTCAGGAAGTGGTAGAGCTGCAGATATCATTTGCTCTGCGTGTGATATGGTGTCATTCAAGGAAGAATTCATTGATGGGTATGTGTGCGGAATGTTCCAAGTGAAGCATTTTGACAAAAAATTTGAACGTTTTTGTGTTTAACAAAGTGCGCAGCAGTTGCAGGTTCCGATCTATGATCCTAAAACCTGGAAACTTCCAGTACCATTGATCTATAAAATTCCCTTTCCACGTACAGGGAGTTTGTAATCAGGGGAGTGATCGGGGAAGAGGGCAAGAAAGACATATCTGAAATGCTGGAAACTGTCTTTAACAAGTTTACAGAAAGTGCCAAGATAGAACAGCTACTGGACAGTGTTGTGGAGATTGCCTCAATGAGAAAACAGGTTGGTGTGGATGCATGGCAATATATGACATACTTGTGACGTCATACATGTGATGTCATAGCTGTGACGTTACAGAGTTCCCACAGGCAACCTAAATTATTATACTTCCTCCCTCCCTGTCATTTCACAAACTATCCCCTCCACTACCAGTCACCAGACCACCCTCCCTGTCAGATCACTGACCACCTTCCCTCCTTCCTAGTTCAAGCTTCTAACCACCCTCTCCCTATCAGATTACTATCTACAAGATAGACGGCTCGGAGCCACTCGACTTTGCCATCCTGTCCTCTTTGATGAAGAGTATTGGAGAGAGTGCAGCTAGGATGCGGCAACTAAAGCTAGCCATCACGTGGGGTCATGAAAAAGTGGCAAAGGAGCTCATTTTCGAAAAGAAAGACTATAAATTCAAGGTACCAGTTTCGTTTCTATTGCAATCATTCAAATTCAAGGTTTGTTATAAAGTTCATATATTGGGAATTTGTTTTCTCGTTGATTGGCCTCGGCCTGATATGAATTTCGCTCGCGAACACAAAGGGCAAATTATTAATATTTCGTTTAGTCGTCCATAATTTATATTGTTCTAAAATCTCCAATACTCAACTAACTACCTCACTCACTAATAACTCTCAGAACGAGGAGTTAAACTCCCTGCTGATGTTCTCAATCATCAACCGCCGAGTAGAATTCATCAGACTCCTTCTGGATTACGGAGCAGACCTTAAGAACTTCCTTACTGCCAAGAGTCTAACAAAACTGTATAATATCCTGCCGAGAAACAGTGGAGCATTCAGACTGCTAACAAGATTTGATAGAGCGGTGAGTGTTAATTGTTTAATTAGTCGGTATTAATGCATTATTTAATTAATTACCAGCCAGCTTTTTAAATTAAGTAGAGTTTTAGCGAAATTTGCATGCGTCTAGCTTTCCTTCATTCTAGAATTCTTGCTATACTTGACCCAAAAGTTCTCCAATCATTGATGTTCCCTAATTATCTCTGTATATATCTTGCTATACTTTCTTTCTAACACCATCAGGCTAAGAACCCTGATCATTTTAAGAACTTAACAAGACGGGTGAGCTGCAAACAATTATATAAGCTGTCTTGAGTTTGAGTATTTTTGTGTCTGTGAATCTGTTACCATGGAATCTGAATGTGTTGTAAATTCGTTGCCGTGGAAACTGAATGTCTTGTGAATTCGTTGCCTGGGAAACTGAATGTGTTGTGAATCCGTTGCTATGACAACTAAATGTCTTGTGAATTCGTTGCTAAGACAACTCAATGTTCTGCTGCTTCGTGTTACTGTTAATGTTATGATCTTCTTTTGGAAAAAATTGTATGACCCCCCTTTTTCGCAACACTGATTCGATATTTGCTGACTTGATCTTACCTAAAAAGAGCAAATTTCAACTTTTTCTTACGATTACGAAAGAGTTCCCTGTACTCATACCTTGAACTCAATAAAAACTTACTTTTGGTGCAGCTTGTATACGAATGTAACTAGTCCATATATATATATATAGCATTATATTATGAAAGTGAAAATAACGCTGTGAATGTCGTAGACTATTTTGTTCTACTCTCTGATCTCTATCAACTAATATTCGTTATCCCCCCCCCCTTCTCTAGATTTGTCTTCGTGACGTTGGTGAGCTGATGGAAATTGTAATGGAGGGAACGTACCACTCAGTCCTCACTCAGGACAAATACAATCAAGATATGAGAGAGGATGATCGATTTGATGTAAGTTGCCATATTTGGGCATATGACGTCATCAAATGCCCAAATATGGCAGGGAGAAATACAATTAGAACATGCGGAAGCAGCTTTATATTTGAGAATAACAATCCTGAATTCATATTTTATCTAACGTGTTTGACACCGTCTTCCGCGCTCCGGAACAATTCAATACCTTGTAGCGCTATGAAGTATTCCCCCCTCTCTCTCCCTCTCTTCAGAATCCCTATGATTTGATGGTAATCTACTCAGCCCTGATTGATGCGCCTGACATGGCCCGGTTCTTTTGGGAGAACAGCCGAACACCCATAGCAACCTCTCTTATCGCACACAAGGTAACAGCTGATTTGATCTGATTATGGAATCTATAAACAGTCGCCATGACGACAATATCTGAGATATTATATCTCTGTTTTCCCATATATGTTTACTCATGAGGACACATGACACCCGGCTGCAAGATCTACAGATTCTAACCATGGGAATTACATTTGCAGGTGTTCCTTTTCCTTGATAAGATGGAGGCAAAGTGGGCACGAATTGACGAGGAGATGACTATTTCAATCCATACTGTATGACCTTCTCTCTGTCTCCAGGTGTACCCTTGCCCATGATTTGTATTATGTTGGAAGGTGGCAGTCAAAGTATCGAGATGGCGCTCAATAGTCTTAGAATGGGACAACCGTTGGTCGTCATTCGAGGTATGTTGTCAGCTTAGCCACTA
Organism: Pleurobrachia bachei; assembly: GCA_000695325.1. Classification (NCBI taxonomy): domain Eukaryota; kingdom Metazoa; phylum Ctenophora; class Tentaculata; order Cydippida; family Pleurobrachiidae; genus Pleurobrachia; species Pleurobrachia bachei. The sequence continues at coordinate 9,289 of AVPN01000259.1, read as the reverse complement.
TGGCAACACTGCACTTAGTGCATGTCTTAGAGACCCCTGTCACTATATGGCAACAGCCAAAATAGGTGACCTAGCATCTTTGAGAAAGTTGGTAAATCCTCCTCTAAATACGTCTAGATATTGACAACAACTAATCTCTCTTCAGGAAGTGGTAGAGCTGCAGATATCATTTGCTCTGCGTGTGATATGGTGTCATTCAAGGAAGAATTCATTGATGGGTATGTGTGCAGAATGTTCCATCACTTCGTAAAACTGTTTTTTAAACTTGCAAAAACACAAATTGTTTCACTGCAGCAGTTGCAGGGTCCGATCTATGATCCTAAAACCTGGAAAATTCCAGTACCATTGATCTATAAAATTCATTTTCCACGTACAGTGAGTTTGTAATCAGGGGAGTGATCGGGGAAGAGGGCAAGAAAGACATATCTGAAATGCTGGAGACTGTTTTTAACAAGTTTACAGAAAGTGCCAAGATAGAGCAGCTACTGGACAGTGTTGTGGAGATTGCCTCAATGAGAAAACAGGTATAGGTGGACATGTGGCACTATATGTCATAGTGTGACGTCACAGCGTTCCCACGAGCAACCTAAATGATCCCTGTCAGATCAAAAACCACCTCCTTCCATCCCATTTCACAAAATATCCCCCTCCACTACCAGTCACCAGACCACCTTCCTTCCAGCTCCTATTGCTTTCACAACCACCTTCCCAATCAGATCACCATCTACAAGATAGACGGCTCGGAGCCACTCGACTTTGCCATCCTGTCCTCTTTGATGAAGAGTATTGGAGAGAGTGCAGCTAGGATGCGGCAACTAAAGCTAGCCATCACGTGGGGTCATGAAAAAGTGGCAAAGGAGCTCATTTTTGAGAAGAAAGACTACAAATTCAAGGTTTATCGGGAATTAGTTTCCTCGTTTGGCCCCGGCCAGATCTCCGTAGGAATTTCGCTCGCGAACACAATGGGGTCTTTTTCCTCGTTTAATCGTCCATTTTAATTGTTCTAAAATCTGCAATTCTCAACTAACTTACTCACTAACTAATAAATCCCAGAATGAGGAGTTAAACTCCCTGCTGATGTTCTCAATCATCAATCGCCGAGTGGAATTCATCAGACTCCTTCTTGACTACGGGGCAGACCTAAAGAACTTTCTTACTGCCAAGAGTCTAACTAAACTGTATAATATCCTGCCGAGAAACAGTGGAGCTTTCAGACTGCTAACAAGATTTGATAGAGCGGTGAGTGTTAATTGTTTAATTAGTCGGTATTAATGCATTATTTAATTAATTACCAGCCAGCTTTTTAAATTAAGTAGAGTTTTAGCGAAATTTGCATGCGTCTAGCTTTCCTTCATTCTTGCTATACTTGATCCAAAAGTTCTCCAATCATTGATGTTCCTCTAATTATAATTATCCCTAATTATCCCTAATTATCTCTCTTGCTATACTTTCTTTCTAACACCATCAGGCTAAGAACCCTGATCATTTTAAGAACTTAACAAGACGGGTGAGCTGCAAACAATTATATAAGCTGTCTTGAGTTTGAGTATTTTTGTGTCTGTGAATCTGTTACCATGGGATCTGAATGTGTTGTAAATTCGTTGCCATGGAAACTGAATGTCTTGTGAATTCGTTGCCTGGGAAACTGAATGTTGCTATGACAACTAAATGTGTTGACTGTTGTGAATTCGTTGCTAAGACAACTCAATGTTCTGCTGCTTCGTGTTACTGTTAATGTTATGATCTTCTTTTGGAAAAAATTGTATGACCCCCCTTTTTCGCAACACTGATTCGATATTTGCTGACTTGATCTTACCTAAAAAGAGCAAATTTCAACTTTTTCTTACGATTACGAAAGAGTTCTACGGTACTCATACCTTGAACTCAATAAAACTGACTTTTGGTGCAGCTTGTATACGAATGTAACTAGTCCATATATATAGCATTATGAAAGTGAAAATAACGCTGTGAATGTCGTAGACTATTTTGTTCTACTCTCTGATCTCTATCAACTAATATTCGTTATCCCCCACTTCTCTAGATTTGTCTTCGTGACGTTGGTGAGCTGATGGAAATTGTAATGGAGGGAACGTACCACTCAGTCCTCACTCAGGACAAATACAATCAAGATATGAGAGAGGATGATCGATTTGATGTAAGTTGCCATATTTGGGCATATGACGTCATCAAATGCCCAAATATGGCAGGGAGAAATACAATTAGAACATGCGGAAGCAGCTTTATATTTGAGAATAACAATCCTGAATTCATATTTTATCTAACGTGTTTGACACCGTCTTCCGCGCTCCGGAACAATTCAATACCTTGTAGCGCTATGAAGTATTCCCCCCTCTCTCTCCCTCTCTTCAGAATCCCTATGATTTGATGGTAATCTACTCAGCCCTGATTGATGCGCCTGACATGGCCCGGTTCTTTTGGGAGAACAGCCGAACACCCATAGCAACCTCTCTTATCGCACACAAGGTAACAGCTGATTTGATCTGATTATGGAATCTATAAACAGTCGCCATGACGACAATATCTGAGATATTATATCTCTGTTTTCCCATATATGTTTACTCATGAGGACACATGACACCCGGCTGCAAGATCTACAGATTCTAACCATGGGAATTACATTTGCAGGTGTTCCTTTTCCTTGATAAGATGGAGGCAAAGTGGGCACGAATTGACGAGGAGATGACTGAAAAACTGGAAACATCTGCTAGGTGAGTTCACCCCTTCCACCCCAATTGCCAACTACATATAATGCTACACCTGCCCCAAACTGCCACCCGACCCCAATTCTGCTAGATGCATCTGATTTAAAAGAGTTCATTCCACCAAATTCTATAGAACTAAGTATTTCAAATCCTCAGATATATTATAACTCTCGTTTCTTCCTCTGCAGAGAGTTTGAGAAGTTGGCATGCGGACTAATGACCATGTGCTACCACAACTATGATAAACAGGATTGGATACAAATCCTCGTGGTAATAATTAGGAACCGACCGAAAATGCTGGTCCCTGATTGGGTGATAACCAGTCACGTGACATAAATAACGAGTTCTGATTGGTTGTTTACTTGTGTCGCTAAACTCACATCCATTTTATAGGTGCCCCTAAAAGAGTGGGGAGGTCTTAATCTGTTTGACCTAGCTACGATTATCGAAGCAAAGAATTTCATCGCCCACGCTGCGTATCAGAGCTACCTCACAGATCTATGGATGGGACAGTTGAAACCGAGCACTCGGGCTTTCAAGCTTTTTGTAAGTTTGCAAAAAAGAGAGGGTGCCTTCTATATCACTTATTTTAGTAAACATCTTACTGTGCACAACTTTTATGTTTGTACATACTACATAATAGTAATTTATTTTACACCCCCTCACTCCTCAGGTTGGTCTAGTACCTCCCATTCCTATGTTCCTGTCATACAACAAGATACCGATGAGTAAAAAGGATATCGCCCGGAGAATTCTACGGGGTCAAGAGATAACGGTAAGACATCGTTACCATGTTGTGGTATGTTACCATGGTTACCATTGTGATCTGTTACCATGGTTACCATTCTTTCTGTTACCATGGTTACCATTGTTTCTGTTACCGTGGTTACCATTGTGTCTGTTACCATGGTTACAATTGTGTCTTTTACCATGGTTACCATTGTGTCTGTTACCATGGTTACCATTGTGTCTGTTACCATAGTTACCGTTGTGCCTGTTACCATTGTGCATGTTACCAGTGTTACCGTTGTGGTATGTTATCATGGCCTGGTTACCCTGTTTTTATTGTTTGTTGTCAGGCATTATTTCGCTTTGTCAGATATGAGTGGAGCGAGGAGAGTATAGGGATCGCTGTTTGTATCATATCATATCATATCAATACAAATTAATCAGTATCAGTAAAATTTAATCAGTGTCAGTATACTTTAATGATTACAAATTACAGGGTATGATAGGGAAAGAAAAGGTAATAATTTCTTGTGAACATCTCGAACTCGTACAGTTTTTTCTTTAAAACTTGAACGAAAGCTTATGTCGGGAAGCTTTTCTTTGCTTTACGTTACTCAACAAATCTTAGTTGCTATACAAAATGCTACCGTTCGTCCATCCGCATAACACTCGACTAAACTTTTCTAGAAGATCTTACTTCCGCACAGATGCCAAGAATACTTTATTGTAACAATTCTAACTCTGTAGTTTGTAGTGAGCTCTGACAGAACTGTGTGTGTTGATGAAAGTCAGGGGAGAACGGGGATGATCTCACTTACTCTTAGTATTTGACCACCCACCCTTTTCAGACACGTCGAAAACCAGTGGACGATGACATAGAGTTCGCACCCCAACTCCGGGCCTACGATTATGATGAAAATGAAACTAGGAGGTCCCCAACTTGGAAAGAGAAATTCTACTATTTCTATACATCACCGGTTATCAAGTTTTATCTCAACACCTTGACATACCTCCTCTTTTTGTTGTTATATGGGTTAGTAATGAATGACGTCACACATGATCAATGTGATGACGTCATATGACATGAGTGATGACATGAGCAGTATCTCGGTTATTATTGTATCTCTCAAATTGAAAACTCATTTCATATCCAACCTAGTTTTATTAGTGTAATTTTACCCCATACCATAGAATTTATAACTCACTATTTCACTAATTCACTTACTTATTAACTAATTATAACTTCTTTGAATCTCAGATTCGGTTTGTTAGTTGAGAATGATGGCTTGGTGATAGACAAGAATGGGTCCAGGCTGGAGTACCAGGATCTATACACCATGGTCTTTGTGCTATCTACCGTCCCAGTCGAGTTAAATCAGGTACCAACACCATATTTGGGCATATAATGACGTGATCTCATGCCCAAGTATGGTTTTTACTAGTACAGCCGGACGCCGATTTACCGGGCAAAACCCTTTCTCCCCGAGTATCCCGGTAAATCGGGGTATGACTGTATGTCTTGATAAACAATCAAGTTTCTTGATTAAGGAGTTCATTACATATTTTCAATCACACTCCTCTAGATACGAAATGGTCGGACGAAAAGTAACTGGAAAAAGTTTAAGGACCACTTTATAGATTTGTATAATTTTATGGACGTTATAGCTGTTCTCATGTTCATCGGTACGTTGTCCATATATGGTATTGGTAGACCCTAAAAACTACTGTTGTTTTTTATTTGTATGGTATTGTTATGTTACCCATATATTATATGGTATTGTTAGATATACTAATTTATCTTTTGTTTCCAAATCCAATATAAGAATCTGCCATCTGGTATACTTTGCTAAAGTCGTTCTCTAATATTTCTTATCCCCTAACCGTTCCCAGGTGCATTTGGGTTGAAAGCCAGTACACCCTGGATTTGTGCAAAGTCGCAACCAGAGGCCTGTATTGCAGACGGTGGACACACAGCCCTGGATTTAAACAACTTTGGGTATTAAATCATGTCTGAACAATCAATCCACATGATCACAATTTAGACTCAGTGCCTGCATAAACTAATTCATTGAGCTGTTCTTTACATGTTCTTGCATGACGATTTTAATCGGTTTTCCTTGCGTGATTCCTCACGCACTCAGTTGCACGTGCAGCGCGTGATTCCTCACGCAGTCAGTTGCACGTGCAGCGCGTGAGTTCTCACACACTCAGTTGCACGTGCAGCGCGTGAGTTCTCACGCACTCAGTTGCACGTGCAGAGCGTGACTTCTCACGCAATCAGTTGCACGTGCAGCGTGTGAGTTCTCACGCACTCAGTTGCACGTGCAGCGTGTGAGTCCTCACGCACTCAGTTGCACGTGCAGCGCCTGAGTTCTCACGCACTCAGTTGCACGTGCAGTGGGTGAGTTCTCACGCACTCAATTGCACGTGTAGCGCGTGAGTTCTCACACACTCAGTTGCACGTGCAGCATGTGAGTTCTCACGCACTCAGTTGCACGTGCAGAGCGTGACTTCTCACGCAATCAGTTGCACGTGCAGCGTGTGAGTTCTCACGCACTCAGTTGCACGTGCAGAGCGTGACTTCTCACGCAATCAGTTGCACGTGCAGCGTGTGAGTTCTCACGCACTCAGTTGCACGTGCAGAGCGTGACTTCTCACGCAATCAGTTGCACGTGCAGCGTGTGAGTTCTCACGCACTCAGTTGCACGTGCAGAGCGTGACTTCTCACGCAATCAGTTGCACGTGCAGCGTGTGAGTTCTCACGCACTCAGTTGCACGTGCAGAGCGTGACTTCTCACGCAATCAGTTGCACGTGCAGCGTGTGAGTTCTCACGCACTCAGTTGCACGTGCAGTGGGTGAGTTCTCACGCACTCAATTGCACGTGTAGCGTGTGAGTTCTCACACACTCAGTTGCACGTGCAGCATGTGAGTTCTCGCGCACTCAGTTGCACGTGCAGCGCGTGAGTACTCACGCACTCAGTTGCACGTGCAGTATGATATTAACGCCATAAAACTGACTTTCTCTTTCCAGTTCGTACCACACCAGTTCAATCCTATCAATCTTGGTATTTGTTATCTACATGTTTCGCATTATGGCCTACTTCCGTATACACCCACTGATAGGTCCTAAAATCTTCACTCTTCAACGGATGACCATAGACCTAGTCTTCTTCCTCTTCTTGCTAATGGTAATTAAAAGCTAATTATAGTTAATTAATATCAATTACCCCCCGACAGGACGTACCACGCAAACCGGCTGCTATCAGCTATGTGCTTTAGTTTCTACTGCTTTCGGTTCGTCCAACTATTTGAGATAAATGACCAAATTGGACCTAAAGTGTTTATGCTTAAAAAAATGGCCATCGACCTCTTCTTCTTCCTCTTCCTGCTTTTGGTAAATTTAATGAAGCCACCGAGATGTATATTAATTAATAGGGAGAGAGATAAGTTTTGGTAAATTTAATGAAGCGACCGGGATATACTGTCTGGCGCCGCCGACCCCATCTGAGTGCACTATTGAGAATCAAATGGGGTATGGCACCGCCATATAGGGGATATATGGAGAGATAAGTTGCATACTTTTAGAGCACGCGTTGAATGGCTAGTTTTTAGCATATTGAAGCTACATGAAGTCCAAAGTCTTTTTATGCCTTTAATTCAACACGCCTTTTTAGTTTTACATAGTAAAATATCTTGATTCAACCCTTATTTGACTAGCACTCTATGCGCCTGAGTTCTCACGCACTCAGTTGCACGTGCAGCGCCTGAGTTCTCACGCACTCAGTTGCACGTGCAGCGCCTGAGTTCTCACGCACTCAGTTGCACGTGCAGCGCCTGAGTTCTCACGCACTCAGTTGCACGTGCAGCGCCTGAGTTCTCACGCACTCAGTTGCACGTGCAGCGCCTGAGTTCTCACGCACTCAGTTGCACGTGCAGCGCCTGAGTTCTCACGCACTCAGTTGCACGTGCAGCGCCTGAGTTCTCACGCACTCAGTTGCACGTGCAGCGCCTGAGTTCTCACGCACTCAGTTGCACGTGCAGCGCCTGAGTTCTCACGCACTCAGTTGCACGTGCAGCGCCTGAGTTCTCACGCACTCAGTTGCACGTGCAGTATGATATTAACGCCATAAAACTGACTTTCTCTTTCCAGTTCGTACCACACCAGTTCAATCCTATCAATCTTGGTATTTGTTATCTACATGTTTCGCATTATGGCCTACTTCCGTATACACCCACTGATAGGTCCTAAAATCTTCACTCTTCAACGGATGACCATAGACCTAGTCTTCTTCCTCTTCTTGCTAATGGTAATTAAAAGCTAATTATAGTTAATTAATATCAATTACCCCCCGACAGGACGTACCACGCAAACCGGCTGCTATCAGCTATGTGCTTTAGTTTCTACTGCTTTCGGTTCGTCCAACTATTTGAGATAAATGACCAAATTGGACCTAAAGTGTTTATGCTTAAAAAAATGGCCATCGACCTCTTCTTCTTCCTCTTCCTGCTTTTGGTAAATTTAATGAAGCCACCGAGATGTATACAGTCGGACCCCGATTTAGTGCCCCCCGATTTAGTGACACCCCGATTTAGTGACATGATAAATTTCCCCCGATATAGGAAATTAGCGGTATTTGACCCCGATTTAGTGGCAACCCCGATTTAGTGACCAAAAGCCTTTCCCCCGAGGATGTCACTAAATAGGGGTCCGACTGTAATTAATAGGGAGAGAGATAAGTTTTGGTAAATTTAATGAAGCGACCGGGATATACTGTCTGGCGCCGCCGACCCCATCTGAGTGCACTATTGAGAATCAAATGGGGTATGGCACCGCCATATAGGGGATATATGGAGAGATAAGTTGCATACTTTTAGAGCACGCGTTGAATGGCTAGTTTTTAGCATATTGAAGCTACATGAAGTCCAAAGTCTTTTTATGCCTTTAATTCAACACGCCTTTTTAGTTTTACATAGTAAAATATCTTGATTCAACCCTTATTTGACTAGCACTCTATCTCCTCCCTGCAGGTGTTCACCGTATCCTACGGAGTCGCATCCCAAGCCCTGCTATACCCGTTCCGAGAGGATAGTTGGTCAGGAGCTGCATTTGAACTTCTCGGCAGGTCCTATCTCAATGTGTTCGGGGAAATTGATATGGACGGGTTTGAGGATGATCTTAAATCAGGTACTGGATAACTAAATGATGGGTAATTAGTTGGTTAAATGATGGTTAATTAGTTAGTTAATTAGTTAATTGGGTTAATTATCTGACTGATAATATTCTAACCAATTTCGAGTGCATATTGACTTACCACTCATTCCCTAATCCCAAATATTTAGCAGTATTCTACTAACTAGTCCACTAATTATCTAATGATTATTCAACCAATTATTTAATTAGGCCATTGCGAGTTCAACGACACCAATACCTTCCTTCACACCAACTTCACGGCCTATTCCAGCGAAATAGCAGATGTTTCCGATCTTGAATGCACTAAGGACAATTTGCTTGAATACACCACGGTTAATATTAGCAGTATAATTAGCAGTTAATTAGCAGTTAATTAGCAGTATTTATAGGCAGTTAGCATCACTCACAAAGCAAATTCATGCATCTAATGACTTGTTATGTCCTAACCCTCCCTTTACATATAACTAGGCAACTACTGACGTCTGACATGTAACAATTACAAATTTGCTATAGAAACAATCCTTGTGTGTTACTAGGTCATTATTATAGAAACAATCCTTGTGTGTTACTAGGTCACTGTGGGACGTGGTCTACATTCCCGTGGACTAACTGGGAGGCTTACAGCCCGTCTGTTATTAACACGTC
>AVPN01000258.1:53265-63531 GCA_000695325.1 Pleurobrachia bachei | reverse complement strand
TATATTCACTATTTCATACAGTTATAGGAAGATGAGTGTAGGGAGGCCACCTTCCCCCTGGCCCTCACCATCCTTCTCCCTCCCTCGCTATCTCGCAAGAGAGATATCAAATAGACCACCTTGACTTCAGTCTTCAGACCCCTTACTTTTCTCCATTAAAAATAGTTCAAAATTAGCCAGATTACATTGTGCAATACAGGAAGATGTTCACCAGCAGCTAGTGTCACATACTGCGTTGCACTGTACGGCCCCACATTCTCTATGAAAAGAACAGCAACTCTACACAGCGTACAGTAGATGTCCTGTGTAAACACATTGGCCAGACACAAAGGCCCGGGAAGGTGCACTAGAGCTACCTGCTGCTGCAGTAGGCCTCTACTGTAGCTCTAGAACAGCTGCAGCTAGATAGCTGTGTAATGATTAGAAAACTAAATCTCCAGACAGAGAAAAACCTGCTGGAGCAGTTACCTAATCACACAAAGATTACCGGATATCCTTCCGTTCTGTCATGCGGCAGAGTCTGGTATAACCCAGAACGAAACACACACACACAAACATTATACCTGATATCCTGAACCTTGTCCACTTTCCTCTGAATTTCCTCACGAAGAGCATGACGGAACAACCTAATCAGCAGGCATTCCTCCCGAGTATTGGTTCCGTAATTGTAGATAGTCAATACTACCGTTTCCATGAACTTGGTACAGTTGTTCTGAGGGAGGGATGGGTAATTTGGCACAGTTGTTCTGAGGGTAACATGAGTGTTGTTAGTACATATGTTCTGCGAGGGAGGGGTAATTGAGTAATGAGTGCTGTTAGTATAGAGTGTCAACACTTGTTTTTTTAGAAACAATGTGTGTCTCTCTCTCTAGGCGTAGTGTGTACAGTTGTATACAGGGAACAATAGTGTTGGTTCAATCTTTACTCAGCATTTCTTGAATTCATGGGCCTTAGTTCTAGGAATGTTTTCCACGTCACCCAGCACCCTCACTATAGTCTATATCCCTCAACTCAATACAGTATCCTATTTCCCGACCCCCGTATTCATTGGTATTGAATCGCTGCAATTGATACCTTCACTATTGATATTAAACAATCCAAGAATTATGACATGGATTCGAATAAATACTAGGATAAAACAGCGTTTACATACATAAAATATATATCCGTATTGACTCAGTATTGACTCTCTCACAAACACAAGTCACAAATACTCTTCCTCTCTTACTCGCACTCTATTCCAGATTTATTCAGGGGACAGCAAATCCGGCTACACGTGAGGGGGCTGTCTGTGTAAAAGCAGTTTTAAGAGATGAAAGATAAAAAGCGCATTCAAACAGACACAGTGTAGCTCATGGGTGTCTCTTATCTCCCAACTTTACTCTCGCTCTCTCCCTATCTCTCTTCTTGCCTCTTGTTATGAATAATCAGAAGCGAGGGAGGTATATCAGCAGGTTCTTCGGAGACGCTTCAGAGAGAGATAGGGAGAGAAGGAGAGAGGGATAGAGGGAAAGAGACTAAGCTATAAATGCCCAATCATACACCAGTCACCACGCGTATCCCGCAATTCCCATTTCCCAACGCTACCTACTCCATAAAGTGCACACTAAATACATTGTACACAAAATACATTGTACACAGTAAATACATTACGACCTAGAAACATACCTGAGGCATGGTGAATAGAAGTTTGGCGAGGTAGTTTGGGTTCGTCTGCAGCAGATAAAACAAGTGTTGGTAGGACTCCAGCATTTCCCTACTTTCCTTACTCAGTTCCTGAGACAATAGCCTGTTACACACATACCGCAGAGATCTGTACTACTTTATAATAGAGAGACATGTGTGCAGTAGTACATTATAATATTTGTTAGAGGGAGGGGGCTGGATTATAATAGCGGTGTGAGTAGAATGGAGAGGAATAGGTTCTTGATTCTTGTGATGGACCATGGACAGTGGTTTAGGTATGGTGTGGTTGGTGAAAAGACATTGAAACAGGTATAGTACGTAGTACATCGTACAGCTATGTATTACGAGTAGAACAAAAGGGGGGAGGGAACAATAGTGTTGGTTCAATCTTTACTCAGCATTTCTTGAATTCATGGGCCTTAGTTCTAGGAATGTTTTCCACGTCACCCAGCACCCTCACTATAGTCTATATCCCTCAACTCAATACAGTATCCTATTTCCCGACCCCCGTATTCATTGGTATTGAATCGCTGCAATTGATACCTTCACTATTGATATTAAACAATCCAAGAATTATGACATGGATTCGAATAAATACTAGGATAAAACAGCGTTTACATACATAAAATATATATCCGTATTGACTCAGTATTGACTCTCTCACAAACACAAGTCACAAATACTCTTCCTCTCTTACTCGCACTCTATTCCAGATTTATTCAGGGGACAGCAAATCCGGCTACACGTGAGGGGGCTGTCTGTGTAAAACGTCAAAATTCTCTACTTTCTATTTTTCGCGTAAGTTTGTCTGTGTCACAAGCTCATGGGTGTCTCTTATCTCCCAACTTTACTCTCGCTCTCTCCCTATCTCTCTTCTTGCCTCTTGTTATGAATAATCAGAAGCGAGGGAGGTATATCAGCAGGTTCTTCGGAGACGCTTCAGAGAGAGATAGGGAGAGAAGGAGAGAGGGATAGAGGGAAAGAGACTAAGCTATAAATGCCCAATCATACACCAGTCACCACGCGTATCCCGCAATTCCCATTTCCCAACGCTACCTACTCCATAAAGTGCACACTAAATACATTGTACACAAAATACATTGTACACAGTAAATACATTACGACCTAGAAACATACCTGAGGCATGGTGAAGAGAAGTTTGGCGAGGTAGTTTGGGTTCGTCTGCAGCAGATAAAACAAGTGTTGGTAGGACTCCAGCATTTCCCTACTTTCCTTACTCAGTTCCTGAGACAATAGCCTGTTACACACATACCGCAGAGATCTGTACTACTTTATAATAGAGAGACATGTGTGCAGTAGTACATTATAATATTTGTTAGAGGGAGGGGGCTGGATTATAATAGCGGTGTGAGTAGAATGGAGAGGAATTATAGGTTCTTGATTCTTGTGATCTGAACAGTGGTTTAGGTATGGTGTGGTTGGTGAAAAGACATTGAAACAGGTATAGTACGTAGTACATCGTACAGCTATGTATTACGAGTAGAACAAAAGGGGGGGGGACTAGGTAATATAACTGAGCAACAATAAATAAGATTGTTCTTTTACAGAGAGAGAGAGGTTAGAGGTATTTGAGCAAACGAAGCGGTGGGCAGCTTTAACGAAGATTCTCTGCGCTGAACTGGCCGCCATGGTTTTGTCAGTTGTCTGAGGTCTATAGCATTGTCAGTAACAATTTGTTTGGGGATTGTCAGTATGACAGTTGAGATTTGTCAGATTTGTCTAGTATCATGTCACAGTATAATATGACAGCTGCTGCCGGGTGTGTCAGCTGCTGTATATGTACTCTCACCACGACTGTATCGATACTGTCCTGTCGGGGCCGGGACACCCCACAGCACCCCTGGAACTATAACACCCCCGCAAAAAGGGGAGGGGTTAAGCTATTTGCAGTATTAGTGATTGATTATTAGTGATTAGGTAAGAGAGAAAGATTAGCACACAGGTTAGATGCTAGCACAAACAGGTTTAGAAGGATCTGGTGAAATGTGAACTAGATTCCCACCTTCAATCCTCGGTTCTTTGTAACTTCTCGTCCTTTCAGTTTCTTACTGGCGGTGACCACATCTTGTAGGGTCAGCCTGTTCTTTACCAGAAGACCTGGGGGACTCAAAGTTAGATTTCCTCCCTAGACCCAACTCTGTAGTCTGTAGAAATACTACTCAATAAAAGTTAGATTTTGAGTTTCACTTCAATCCCCCCATCTATCCCTGTATAACAGAGTTCAGCCGCTGCCCCCTCACAGTGTACTGTATAACTGTACTGTGTTAGGAATCACAAGTCGTTAGTCGTTAGTCGCTAGTTCACACCTAGATTACAATGCATAACATATAATAATGCATAACATATAATAATATTATATTATGAGTTCTCTCCATTCTATCCATCACCTAGTTATAACAGTCACAGTACAATACACATGTGAGCACTGGAAACACATGTCTCTCTCAGTTAATTACATTCTTGATCTATGAAGCGAGATGATATTGAGAAATGCTGAAGACAGCATAATGTAGTGCTCCTATAGTGACACCTCAGTGGAATATATAATTGTTAGCAGTACGGATATGTCTGATTAGCCAATTACTAGTTACGAATTATAGAGGAGAGATAGAGAGAGAGAGAGAGAGAGAGAGAGAGAGAAAAAATGATCTTGTTATGTGTCCAGTAATATCAATAGACCGTTATACTAATAATAGTAAGTAGCCAGTAGGTCGGATTCTTTGTCACCAACTTACAACCAACTTATTGTCCCCAGATAAAATGTACATGTCATACTTGTGTTCATTATAACAGTCATTAATGAGTCATTGTAACTGTATCAAGTACAACATACAAACAACAAACTGTTACCACATGATATTCAATCAGATGACAGATATTTTATCAATCTGACCAATCAAATGTGTCTTATCCACGACTCTGCCTCTAACTTACCGATTTTAATATCCATCTCGTTGAGTTCCTTCTCCAACTGCTGATTGTGCCTGATCTCCTTTACAATGTTCGCCTTGTACTTTTTCAGCTCAGCTTCTTCGGCGTGGTCAACATTGGACTGTTCCAACAGATACAGGAACTTGAAGAGAACCTGGTGGGAGGGGGGACTTACATTTATTGAATAGAACCTGTGTCCTGGCCCTGGGGAAGAGAACAGGAATACAACCTAATGGGGAAGAGGGGAACTTCAACTTGAATAGGACCTGGGGAGTTAAAAGAGAGTGTATAGACTTAAGAAGCGTACAGTGGGGTGAGAAATCGGAGAACAATTGATCCAGGAATTATAAGGGTTACGATAAATTTCACGAAATATTTAATGTGATATTGAAGAAGTTATAAAACCCTCACTAGACTAGATCGAATTGAATGGTTCTCCAGAATTGTACACGATTTGTCTAAACGATCCCATTTTAAACGCTTGTACCAGGGAGGGGGTCTAAACAGGTTAATTTTGGTACACGGTCTTTGTACGCACACACAAATTCAGGAACAGAACTAGGGAAGAAGCCCGGTTGGTTTGGAATGTCTCAATAAACTCTAATTTTTAGTGTAGTCTTGAGTTGACAAATAAGCAAGTGTAGCCTAATAATTTCTCAAGCACGGGGATCATCTAGTGTGACCTACGAGACCAAGTGTGTGTAAATTGAGGGAGTGAGAGAGAGAGAGAGAGAGAGACAGAGAGAGAGACAGAGAGAGAGACAGAGACAGAGACAGAGACAGAGACAGAGAGAGAGAGAGAGAGAGAGAGAGAGAGAGAGAGAGAGAAATAGAGCGAGGGGTAGTGAAGTGTTTAAATAGTCAGCCCCGTCTCGATTACTCCGCGGTGCCTTCACACACCTGCTACGCTATACACTTCCATCTCTTAATCTCTCTGTCTCTCTATCTCTGGCTGTCTCTCTGTCTCTCCTTTTCTCTTTCTCTTGTTCTTTCTCTTCACTCTGCCCCTCTAATATTTGAACTGGATGATCTGGGATAAAGCGCACCTGTCACTGACAGAAATGAACCTAATGTTCCCTGAATAAAAAGCACCTGTCTGAAAAAAATACAAATGACTAAATGTATTTCAAAAGCACATTCTCTTTCGGGCTCAATATTTATTCTACACACTGAAATTTCAAATTCCTTTCCTGCATCCTGTGTCTCTAAATGAATGATCCAAGACGATGTTGGGGAGGAAAAGAAACACAGCATTTATGTATGTTCATCAGAAACCGACCGAATCAAGATTTGTTGATTAGTCTTGAGCAATAAATCCAGTGTACTGACCAATAGTCGCAATCAGAGTCCAGTATTTCCTCATTCGGTCGGTTCCTTGTTCATGTAACTAACCTGAACGCCAGGTCGATCTTGTGTTAGTTGTCGGTAATTCTTCCTTATCTGATATCCCCTGACCCAAGCCTGGATCCTGATCACATGTCGGAGGTTGTTTTTCAGGTATTCTTGTCGCTCCTGTAGGTCCTTCCTGATCATCCAGCCCCTCCACAGAGACTGAAATATAGTGGGTGTGGTAAAGTAGGGTTGTGGGTTAGAGACTGAAATATAGTGGGGGTGGTAAAATAGGGTATGATATGTTCTACCCCTCCTAAAAGAGTGCAACTGCGGGTGGGGGTCGACTGTCGAGCATTGCAAAAGTAGGGTTTTGGGTTAGGGGGGATTCGCTGTGAGAAATGGGATAAGGGGCGTAGGGTTGAGTCTCAACAAATATATCATTTGGGAGTAGTAAAGTTTACTTATCAGTAAAAGAAAGAAGGAATAAGTAATGAATACCAGCATAATATTTGTCATTTTCTAACACGTCTACACCGAGGACATTGAAATTTGAGCTCCCTTCAGATAAGAGGAAACTGCTGCCATGCAGTGAGTGTGTGTGCGTCACAGAATTCTGAAGTTCTGAAGAACTTCTAGCTTCAGGCTTCTACCACCTGTTCTAGTTACACACAAAGTTAGATAGATAGTGTAATCTGTCACATGTGGTCATATTGTGTGGTGGGTGGGGACAGCAACTTTACACCAAACACATAATGTATATTCCCCTAGCTTGAGAGGTGATATATTTTGTGTTGGATATAATATGTGAGGATATTTCTCTCTGTCACTCGACACACTCAGTGTTTCAACGAGTAAACAACAACGAGCTGCAAATTGTTCGGCGGACTGAATAACACACCATTAGGGAAAACTACATATTTAGTAAGGGAGGTGAGATACAGTTAGTAGTCTGTGGATTTTTTGAGATGAAGGGATGGTGAGAGAAAGTAGAGAGAGAGAGAGAGAGAGAGAGAGAGAGAGAGAGAGAAATAGAGCGAGGGGTAGTGAAGTGTTTAAATAGTCAGCCCCGTCTCGATTACTCCGCGGTGCCTTCACACACCTGCTACGCTATACACTTCCATCTCTTAATCTCTCTGTCTCTCTATCTCTGGCTGTCTCTCTGTCTCTCCTTTTCTCTTTCTCTTGTTCTTTCTCTTCACTCTGCCCCTCTAATATTTGAACTGGATGATCTGGGATAAAGCGCACCTGTCACTGACAGAAATGAACCTAATGTTCCCTGAATAAAAAGCACCTGTCTGAAAAAAATACAAATGACTAAATGTATTTCAAAAGCACATTCTCTTTCGGGCTCAATATTTATTCTACACACTGAAATTTCAAATTCCTTTCCTGCATCCTGTGTCTCTAAATGAATGATCCAAGACGATGTTGGGGAGGAAAAGAAACACAGCATTTATGTATGTTCATCAGAAACCGACCGAATCAAGTAAACAACTAATCAGAACTCGTTATTTAGGTCACATGACTGGTTATCAGCCAATCAGAGTCCAGTATTTCCTCATTCGGTCGGTTCCTTGTTCATGTAACTAACCTGAACGCCAGGTCGATCTTGTGTTAGTTGTCGGTAATTCTTCCTTATCTGATATCCCCTGACCCAAGCCTGGATCCTGATCACATGTCGGAGGTTGTTTTTCAGGTATTCTTGTCGCTCCTGTAGGTCCTTCCTGATCATCCAGCCCCTCCACAGAGACTGAAATATAGTGGGTGTGGTAAAGTAGGGTTGTGGGTTAGAGACTGAAATATAGTGGGGGTGGTAAAATAGGGTATGATATGTTCTACCCCTCCTAAAAGAGTGCAACTGCGGGTGGGGGTCGACTGTCGAGCATTGCAAAAGTAGGGTTTTGGGTTAGGGGGGATTCGCTGTGAGAAATGGGATAAGGGGCGTAGGGTTGAGTCTCAACAAATATATCATTTGGGAGTAGTAAAGTTTACTTATCAGTAAAAGAAAGAAGGAATAAGTAATGAATACCAGCATAATATTTGTCATTTTCTAACACGTCTACACCGAGGACATTGAAATTTGAGCTCCCTTCAGATAAGAGGAAACTGCTGCCATGCAGTGAGTGTGTGTGCGTCACAGAATTCTGAAGTTCTGAAGAACTTCTAGCTTCAGGCTTCTACCACCTGTTCTAGTTACACACAAAGTTAGATAGATAGTGTAATCTGTCACATGTGGTCATATTGTGTGGTGGGTGGGGACAGCAACTTTACACCAAACACATAATGTATATTCCCCTAGCTTGAGAGGTGATATATTTTGTGTTGGATATAATATGTGAGGATATTTCTCTCTGTCACTCGACACACTCAGTGTTTCAACGAGTAAACAACAACGAGCTGCAAATTGTTCGGCGGACTGAATAACACACCATTAGGGAAAACTACATATTTAGTAAGGGAGGTGAGATACAGTTAGTAGTCTGTGGATTTTTCGAGATGAAGGGATGGTGAGAGAAAGTTTGGAGAAGAATTGAGAATTATTAAATGAAGTTTGAGGTTTGAACAGGACCATCTAGTCTTTGGCTAATCTGTCCTTCTCATCCTACCTACCTGTATTTTAAGTGCAGCCTCCTCATTTTCATTCAGGAACTTGAGTCTGTTCCTGAATCTCTTCCTAGTCTGATTCATTCGCACCATGCTCTGTAGCCTGATCACATGATCCACGTTCTCGTCAAACCATTCATCTCGGAGTGTCTTGGCAGTTACCCTTGATACCACCCATTGGATCTCGTCCTGGGCCATGTAATAGGACACATCCGAGGCATTCTCGGGCTTCACCTGCAAGATGGGATATGGGATGTTGAGTGGGTTTTAGAAGGGGAGGTATTATATACTGTTTAGTACTGTTTGCAGAGTCTAGAGGAGTCAAGTACATGCACTAAGGGGTGTGTATGATACGTTTCTCAGTAATTAAAGGCCAAAGGACATGACAGATTCTGAAACACGGGTTTGTAATTTTCTTTCTGTCTTGGATTAAATATTCTCTAGAGCCAGCTTTGTCTTGGATTCTCTAGAGGCTGTATTATTATCGGAGCTTTACATTCCTATTTTAATTAGGTTTTCCTGAAACGACCTGGACAAAGAAAGATCTTTGCTACTTGTTGAATCGAATCGAGGGAGTCATTCCCTTGTTCTCTCCCGGAGAGTGATGAATAATGCGAAATATGGAGAATTGTAAAGATAGGGAAAATGCAGTTTCCACGTGGTAGTAATAATAGGCTAAATAATAGGCTAAATAATAGGCTAAATTATTCAAACCAAAAACAGTGTTATATAGAATTGTCAGGCAAACATTTTGGATAGGGAAAATGCAGTTTCCACGTGGTAGTATGAGACATTGTGTGATCATACAAAGAGAATTATATGTTTCACTTAAAAACAAGATGGTGTAAAGTTAAGGGAGGGCGTGCCCTCGAGGGCCCCTGGTTTTCACACACACACACCCAACCACATTCTGAGGTCTACACACAGGTGGCATTACCCTTGGGCGGGAGGAAGAGAGAGGGAAAGGGTGAGATAGGGTGAGCGGGATATAGATGAGAGAGAAGAAACCGGGAGACAGAACATCTATTGTCGACCTAACTATAATTGAGATCATATACATAAAAACGCGTTTTTTTATGTGTAGGGTATATCGGGGTAATTTGGACCACTTTTGGCATTCAACTGGTATTTCAACAAGAGCCATTTATTTATTTTATCAATTAGTTAGCTACTCAATTTGTGCAACTGAACCTTTATCTAGAGCCTGATAACAAATTTACACCGAAAACATAACTTTTAGATAGCTAATTAACCTTGTTAATGAAGGTAAGTCGGAATATTTTTGGTTGCGAGACACGGGGCAATTCGGACTAGTGGCTTCTACACCAATCACAATGCGCGCATTCAATCACGTGACCGCGACACACCACATTGCCCCAGCTGTAATTCTGCGATGTTAATCAGACCCAGGTTGGGGCTATTTGGTCGAACTTAGATTGTAGCCACAGTGTTCGAGATATCGATTTCAAACTTTTCAGCCATCTAGTAATTTAGTATCCCGTGCTATTCCTTTTTTCAAAATTAGTTAATTAACTAGTAATTAACCTAATTAACCAATTAATTAAGTGTTCATCAGATCTATATTGATAGGATGCATTTTCGAAAGCTCAGGATTAGCCTAGTCGATTGGGAAAAGATTTAATCTAATCCCAAATAAGGTTTTTGAGAAAATCGACATCAAAGATTTAATAA
>AVPN01000258.1:34187-49035 GCA_000695325.1 Pleurobrachia bachei | reverse complement strand
AGAGAGAGAGAGAGAGAGAGAGAGAGAGAGAGAGAGAGAGAGAGAGAGAGAGAGAGAGATAAAAACAAGACAGTGAAAGTACCTCACTGAAGTTGCCAGCCTGGACATGTAATGCTGCCAGTGTCTCCTGGGGGTCATCTTGGGACAAACAAATGTTGACCGCTGAAACTGCTTCGGCAAACTTCCGTACGTCTCTCACCTAGGACACACGTCATGTAATAAAAAAGAGCATTATATTCAATAATATCACTGAATATTACAAATATGCTATTGAGTATCTGTGACCGGGGCCCCCCATCACTAGATTGAGTCCACCAACCGGTCATTATAAGAACTTCAGGAGATGAAGACGTGACCTAATATTTCAGGGGCCACTTTCAGCGTTGTACTAACTATACATACATCATCTTTACCTGGTTGTTCACTGCCTTTACACAGTCCTGTATCTGGGCCTGGTTGAGTCGGATACCTGCTCCCTCTCCTTCCTCGGCCCGGTCAACCAACTTGGCCAGTTCGAAGAACATGGTCGCCTGGGGATGTGTGAGAGTGAAGTTGTCAGGTGAACATCCATTAACGGTGTGAATATTTAAATGCATGAGTAGAATTTCAGAGAGATAATGGGAGTGAGAGAGAGAGCGTGCATTCAAGTGCTAATAATACCCACTCACCTGATATTTTGGTGCAGAGTTTCGCTGTAAGGGTGGTAGTTTAAAAGCAGGATGATGAAGTGCATCAAAGAGCCCCTCTACATCGGACGCAGTCAATCGATCATTAGCAACTTGTAGTGCCCCCTCCAAATCCCTTCTCTTCTGCATTTCCTCATTTGCCAGGTCAACCACTTCCTGAATCTCTGCAAGTTTCAAATTCTCCTCTCCACGACTCTCCTTTGCAGCCCTCAAAAACTCCAGATACAGAGGTCCATTCAGTTCGTTAACGTTCCGTAATTTTGAAGTTGGCACCAGCAGGGCGACAACTAGATCTTCCGCACTACCGTCCTCACTCACTAGACACTTATTGATATCACTAATGGCTGCTCTGAATTTAGCCTCAGCTATTTCCTTCCTCACAATTTCATTGATATCGTTAATAATGTCCTGGATTTCAGAGTGAGTAAGGTAGAACTCGTAAATATCACACTCGTCAGATTTCTTCCCCTCATCCTGGGCCGTTTCAGTTTTGTCCAATTTAGCAAGGTACAAGATCTCATGATACGACAAGAATAAGGGTCCGAGCTACATTAAGTTTATCCGGAAGCCCAAGACTAGAGCAGAGAGCGTCGTTTCAATGTCTTCTTTTTGTAACAGCTCGTTAATTGCAATGACAGCAGCATGTTTTGCAGCCTCATCCACCCCGATCTCTTTCTCCAGGATACCCCCAATCTTACTGAACGCGGGTATGGAGATACCGTAATCGTCGAGTGCCCGCCTCATTTCTGAAATTTCCTCCTCTGTGAACTCGGCAATTCCCAGGAGGTTCTCCATGTTTGGTGCCTTTCCAAGTTTATTCAGCCAGATACTCAGAGCATGAATACAGTATATCACTTTAGGCATATTCTTCTTATCGTACAGATCCGTAGTAGTGGGGAAGAAAATGTGTGGCATACCAATACTGGACATACCACTCATCCAGTAGTTGATGTTATCAGTGTGCTTGAAATGGAGACCCCGTTTTGCAAATCTAGACAGATCTGCATCGTATACCCTTTTCATTGGCACAACATCAGGAGCAAAGTAATGTCCAAGTTTAGCCAAGATAACCCCGTTCCTCAACGCCTCCTCAATATCGATTGTGGCCCCCAAATCTTCGTTGATGCAAGCCTCTATCCAGTTCTTAGCCTCCTCTAAATGGCACAAGTACTCATACGCCATGTTCCGTTGCCTAGCCTCATCCATGTCATCAGCTGTGGCTCGGTCCGTGGGTGCATCGTCAGCATCGAAAAACCGAGGCTTCTCGTGGATGCTCTGCGTTTTAGCCCGGACATCGTGAACACCACCAAAGAGGGAATATTGCCCGTCTACCTCCGTCATACTTACATCATCGCTGGACCTAACGGAGTTATGTGATATATCTGACACTCGGGAGAATTGCCGGTTTGAAAACTGAAACCATCCCACAAGGATCCAAGTTACAAATTTTAATATTTTTCAAATTAAACTCAATAAATCTGATTTTAAGCAACTCATAAGCGATTTAATCATGTTAAGACATGTTATGAATCAATTAACAAGTAAACACAGCCCACAGGAAAAAAAAACACGAAACAAAAACGTCAAACACTTTTTCTGTGATTTTAGAATTTTGGGAAAAACGTTTTTTAATTTTGAAAATTAAATGTATTTGCGCGCGATCGCGCGTCTTTAAACAATGCTTTCTTAAGTATTTCGCGCGTTACTGAGTAGTGAAATTAATAATTATGGATTACCTCATTACCCGTTCATTTTACAGATCTGGCCTATGCACCATTATTCCATCCATAACTCAGAACAAATTAATCACACCATCATCTCAATTTGGTTAACAAGAACTCAGCAGCAAACAAGGAGAAGAACTTCAAAAATGTGTTGCTAAAAAATCTTCATCTGTGCAACGCCAGAGTAAGAAACACGCACTCCAAAATCAGACACCCTGTCATCAGTGTTAAAACCAAAGAAAAAAGGGCATAGATATTGTTATAACTTAAATTAGCTGATAAGGGTAATCGAAAATATAATAATTAATAAAGTCACTGTGACATCGCTATTTCCGAACTCCCCGTGATGTCGTCACAGTTGATCCTACAGAGCCTTTCTCTCCCTTTCTTGATTTCTGAAACATTGGATGTGGGTTAGAACTTGGAATATTACCAACAGATATCTCCGTCAGCAGATATGAGATATCTCATCTCAAAATTAAGAACAAATTATCAATTAGTTCATGAAAATTAAGTGTACTTACCAATGGCTTATCCTTTTTACTTTTATGTGTTTTCACTTTATCTCGATTTCCTGGTTTCTTTACCCTGAAGGTAGACGTATTTTAAAAGCTGACACAAATTGGGTGACGTGTACCTTATTATTGATTATAATAGTAGTCACATAAATCAAGCTGCTATATTTAGAGAGATCATAATGCCATCAACTTACTTGTAGATTCTGACGAGCCAGTTTGTAGTTGTAAAAGCTTCCTCTACGTGAGTCAATTTTACATTCTTGTCTCCAATAACCGTATCTCTCGTCCTATCGAACCCAGCAGGTTGTCTGTGATCCACCGTTACCTCCCCAAACCGGTAGTAACACATCTTATACATGAGACTCTCCATCAGGATCTTTGAGGCACGTGAATCTACCCTGTACTCTCCTTGTTCTGTAAAGTAACGGCCCTCCTGCAATGGGGTGTGTTAGCAAGGGTGTATAACTCTATTTTATTAGCAACACCAAGATACAAAGTGAGATACAAAGTTAGGGGGGGGGGGTATTGGGCAACTGCGCGCGGCTTTCCTTTCAATCCCCTCGTTGCGGGGTTGCGCGCATGAGGGGATTGCAGCGCATTCCAACAAACGGCAAAACTGGTTTTTGTGATTTTAAAATTTTGGGAAAACGTTTTATTTTTTAATTTTGAAAATTAAATGCATTCGCGCGCAATCGCGCGTCTTCAAGCAGTGCTTTCTTAAGTTTTTCGCGCGTTTTTGAATACTGAAATTAATAATTTTGGTTTACCCGTTCATTTAATTTACAGATGGCCAATGCTCCATTATTCCGCCCAAACCTTGAAATAAATTAAACACAACATCATCTCAATTTGGTTAACAAGAACTCAGCAGCAAACAAGGAGAAAAATGTGTTGCTAAAAAACCTTCATCTGAGCAACGCCAGAGTAAGAAACACGCACTCCAAAATCAGACACCCTGTCATCAGTGTTAAAACCAAAGAAAAAAGGGCATAGATATTGTTATAACTTAAATTAGCTGATAAGGGTAATCGAAAATATAATAATTAATAAAGTCACTGTGACATCGCTATTTCCGTACTCCCCGAGATGTCGTCACAGTTGATCCTACAGAGCCTTTCTCTCCTTTTCTTGATTTCTGAAACATTGGATTTGGGTTAGGACTTGGAATAATACCAACACATATAAAATCATCTCGAAATTAAATACAAATGCCAGTAATTAGTTCGTAAAAAGTAAGTGTACTTACCAATGGCTTATCCTTTTTACTTTTATGTGTTTTCACTTTATCTCGATTTCCTGGTTTCTTTACCCTGGAGATAGAAGTTTTTAACAACTGACACAAATTGGGTAACGTGTTTTATAGTAGTCATAACTCATGTATGGAGATCACAATTCCACCGACTCACTTGTAGATTCTGACAAGCCAGTTAGTAGTTGTAAAGGCTTCCTCTACATGAGTCAATTTAACATTCTTGTCTCCTATAACAGTATCCCTCGTCCTATCGAACCCAGCGGGTTGTCTGTGATCCACTGTAACCTCCCCAAACCGGTAGTAACACATCTTGTACATTAGACTCTCCATTAGTATCTTTGAGGCACGTGAATCTACCCTGTACTCCCCTTGTTCTGTGAAGTAACGGCCCTCCTGAAATGGGGTGTTTGTGTTAGGAATAGAAGGGGTTGCCATTTTTGTATTAGTCACTCCGTGCTAAGATACAAAGTGAGATTAAAGGCTATAGTAGGGGCTATAGGAGTCGGAGGAGGCTGGAGGGACAACATCCCCACAACATCCTGGACTATTTTCTCCTGGTCTCCTGTTTGTTATCTGAATATCTTGTTGGTGTTGCCTACCTGAATATCTTGTGGGTGTTCTCCCTCTGCAATCCGTACCATCCACAGGAATTTATTAATATCATCACCAGAGTACCCTATCATACCACCGAATATCACTTAGAGAGAGAGGGGGCAACATTATGAAGGTGTCTCATTTGGTTATAACTTATAACCAACATTACTCCAATTGGAATACATCAGACGACCCACTATAACTCACCAAGCACATAATCCACATCAAGATCCTGCATGATTTTGTAAGCGTTCTCTTCATTACTTGCCATGGCCTTGCCAACCAATGCAATGTGACTGTTGTTCCAAGTATTGTTGTCAACTAATGTTGTCCTGAGATTTATACATTTGGTTATATCCGATATCGAAAAGAAGAATATCAGCGTATTTCAACAGCTTAGAATCCGTTATTCAAGATGATCTATCGGCCACCATTTTAACTCAATTAAAACAATTACCTATTCGCCATGCCTGCAATTTGGTACCCATAATCCCACCAGCTCATAACCCTGCTAAGATCGTGTGTGTTCTGATTCAGCCAGTAGTATGCCTCTCGGAAATCATCAAGAATGTGTCGAGTACTGAAATGGTGTGATAATTTGATAATTGGGACCTACATCAAAATCAAAGAATGGATATTGTGGGTCAGTGATTGAAAGGATATCCGCTCTGAAAAACAGTTGCAACAGCTGCTGAAGAGGCTGGTGTCGTATGCCAGATCACAGTAGTGCCGCGCACGCGCCATAACACCTTTACTTGGGACACAAGTCAGTGGATGCGCGTCACGTTTGTACTTCACAACTGGGATTCAAACGAAGAACTCAAATCACTCGGAACAATGCTCGATCTACCGAACACCAAACAAACAACACGTACCCTCTAGGCCCATTGGTAGCTAGAACAATACTGGGTGAACTGTAAGCTGAAGAGGTGATCCAAGTACAGTGGAATGAGAAGAGAGAGAGAAGGGCCAAGATAGTCATTATAACAACACTGAGTGAGTTATCATCTTGTTTAGGTGTTCCATCGTCATTCTGCTCCTGATGAGAAATATATCTGGTTTAGAATTCCCTGTATTTATTAACCCTTACCCTCGCGTATTATCCTTACCCTCACAGCACAAAGCGTGCTCACGGTGTGACCCACACAACTATCGATTTGCGATATTCCCTTGTGTAGTTATAGTATACTACCCCACTATTCCCCCACCTGATTATTCCCCACCTGATTACCCCATTATGTACCTGGACACTGGTGGCAGGTTTGGCCAAGTATTTCTCCATTATGACACTAAGTGCTATAGCAGAGAGAATACACACTACAGGGGTGAGGGTCAGCATCAATCGAACCATTACACCAGCAAAGTAGGATGCAAACACGGCATACAGGAGAACTGAGGGGAGAGGAATATGTTAGTAGACTGTCTTTTCTCTCGATTAGACAGTTGAAACTGTTTTGAAAAAGAGATCCGCCACCCACCACCCCACCACAATCCTACTCATTTCTTTATTATTATAAATGAACCAACCAACTAGCTTAGTCACCTACTATAACGTATGCCCTCTTTGTTCCCTCATGAAGAACTTGGGCAACATAAAACATATTAAAGCGTCAATTCTACCATATATAGGGGGTTGCATATAAAATGAGTTTCCTATTTCATCTTTTTCAATACAACGAGCTCTGCAAGTGTGTATAGTTGTGTGTGCCCCACCTCAACATTCGTCTAGTTCCGGCTACCCCCATATACCCCCTCCCTCTCTCTCGACTTACTAAAGACACGCTCAGGGGTAAGGTGTTTGAAGCAGATCCACGCTCCAGCGGGGAACAGAGGTACCATGATGTGAAGGTCAAAGAAGAAGGCCACCCAGGTGGTCGGCTGGTGCTCAGACACAGACGCAATGATGGGAATGTGAATCTTTGCGTACCTGGAAACATTTTGGGGAAATTAGGTATATAACAGGGTTAGCAAGTTGCTAACCAGCTGTTCTGTAATTTACTGATAATAGCAACAGTATATAGATGACCAATACAGTCCAGGGAAATGACTTGGTGTCGTTAGCGGTCATGCGGGAATGACATTACCTAATATGACCTACCCGGTATCCCAAAGAGAATAGAACCGTCCACTCCAGGGGGCAATGTATCCGGCCCAGGTTAGACAGGTGATGAGAATGAAACCTAACACTGCAGACAGTAGGAACCCTGTCTTGAATAGAACCTAAAGGAGGGGGTAGAAACAGTATAGACATGAGTATATAACTCGGCAAAAATAGTTCACGATACAATCATACAAATATTGTGTGTTTGTAAGAGCGGCTATTAATTTGTCAATCAGTGTCATGGATTGAAAACAATACGAACCTCAAACTGTTTCTTGGAAGTGACACTCTTTAGATAGTGAAGGAATGCTACTATCTGAATTAGACCGAACACTCCAAATGCAGCCATGTGTTCACTGGTTCTGAGTGGCTGGAATCCCACGAAGGGAACCTGCATACTACACACCAAACCCACTATGTAGAAGGTACTATACGCTGGGAGGAGAGGGACGGGAGAGGGTGTTAGGTAATGTACGCTGGGCGGGGTGCAGACTGCAGGTGTTAGGTGCTGTAAGCTGTGAGGGTGCTGTAAGCTGTGAGAACACAACCAATAGAAGGTAATAATCCCGCCACTCCCAACTTACAGATATAAATGCGGCTATTGTATTTCCCCATCAGTAGCACGATCAGGACATGAAGTGGTACCAAGTTGGTGATAAACACATACCCTCCCCAGGCGGATACCATATAGAAGTAACTCAGTGCTGCCAGAACCGCCCACATTACCGAACCGTGCTTCATTGCTCGAATCTAGAGGTGGGTGGGGATTGGTAGAGCCGGGAATAATATCAGTGAGAAGAGTAATAAACAATACTAATACGTCTTGACCACACTATCGCAATATCTCTTCTATAAAGTGGTTAGAATTAGGAATGTCAAACTTACCCATAGGAAGAATGTTAGCATGAGAGCGAATATTGCAATTCCCTCGTTATCATATGAACCAGCCACTGACCGGGAAATGTAACCAGGCGCTGGGACGGGGGAACATGTTAGGGGACAGATCACAGAAAGGGGGCGAGATTTTACGAGATTAGGAGACATGCAGTATACATGTAGTATGTACACATGTTAAAATGGGGTAAACTTGGTTCAACAAATTATCACACACCTATAGCAATGAAGGAGGCTGCGAGAAGACCAGCTCCAGTACTCCACAGCTCACGGGTTAGGAAGAACGTCGTTACCGCCGTTAAACCACTGCGGGGAACAACGTTATTAGATGGAATAAACTGACAAACACCACTGATTCGATTCGATTAAAAAACAAATAACTACTAGCATAGCATACTTAATATTAACACGGCACCAATACAATAACATTTCTGCGATATTAACCTGAAGATGGGTGCGAGGAAGACACATATATCCCTGATATGGATGGGTATATTGAGGGCCTGCAGGATCCAATGGATACCTCCAGAAGTCAACATGAGTCCTGGGTACACTGTCCCTCCTACAATCCGGCCCAGGGGGTACCACGCCCTCTCATCGAACCAGTTTAGGAAGTTGTAGAACCCATTCTGGACCATGTGATGAGTGGCACGGTAATTGAACCAAGGATCGAACTCATGGATAATGCTCTCAAATCTGATCACAGCAAAGAGACGAGAACAGAACGCAACCAGATAGGCAGCACTGAGGATCACTACAGCTAGGAGACTCAGTGCACCCCTGGCACCTCGTTCTGATTTGTCCATAGCGTCTATCTCCTCCTCCGTCATCTTTTTAACCTCCCGGTCTGGAGCAGTCTCCTCTGCCACCTTCGACATTGTAGGAGCTATTGCAACAGAATCAAGAATGTATATTATTGGATGGATATCTAGTCCCTTAAATCCCTAAAATTATCAGTGCCGAATTCGAGTATTCCAACCGCCAACGCAAATCTGTCGAATTTTCTCTAGGCCTGAACGAGGCAAAGCGTGGGCGTCGAGGGCCTGCACACTAAAACGTGAAAAAGAGGAAATGGTGTAAACGATAAAATGACATTTGCCGGTAGCCAACTGTCACCCAAACACACGAGATTATTTACAATGTTGACGAGAATGCGCGAAGGAACCGTTTCGTGCGAAGAAAAAAATTAAAAAGTGGCAAAAAAGTTTGCTGAGCTGCGACTTGATGTAAGAATTTTTAAAACGCGCGAAGTAAATATAAAATCATTTTAATGCGCGCGTTTGTTTTGCGCGCTACATTTTATGATGTCATTTTCGATACAGCTTTGTCCTGAATAGTTCGGTACAGGTTTGTCCTGAATAGTTTCAGCACAAGTATACAAGACAAACACATTGGTTGATTTTCTCAAACGTTAACTATAAATTTTACAGTTCGCAAAACAAAGAGACTTTCACTTTGCAAAAAAGGGATCTGTAGCCATATTGGCTAGAAATGGGTATTATTACAACAATAACATTTTCGCACTGCAATTTCTATTTTAGCTAACAAAATAATTTATATAGTTATCTGAAATATGCAGTTCAAAAACATATACGCTCGTGACATCAACAATTCACTCTATTAGTATTATTTAAAAAAATAAATGACAGATCACTATGTTTGTACTTTAACGAATAAATGAGAGAGAAAGATATGGGCAGGCATGTTTTCCACCTCGGGCAGAGATATCCTAATAACTGCCTGGATTTTCAGCAAACAAAGAAAGGAATATAACACATGATGAGACTACTAAAGATTGTCCTATTCAATTGCCCATTGGATGATGGACTGGTCCCTTCCTCCCAGGGAGATCACAGATTTGTCGTCCTTGAGGAACCTAACTTTGGTGACATGGGCACTGTGGCCTCGGAAACTGCTCCACTCCGCCTGATTTATTTAGGGAGAGAGAGTTAGTTATAAGGGGAGTAAGTGAGAGAAGAGTAAATGGGGCAAACTGGTAGCTCCCATTTGGTATCAGTATGCAAAAAGAGGAGAACAGTGAAACTAGTTACTAAATTACCAAACTAAGTTACCAACTACAGTCGGACCCCGATTTAGGGACACCCTCGGGGGAAAGGCTCTTGTCCACTAAATCGGGGTGTCCACTAAATCGGGGTCAAATAAGGTTAATTTCCTGTATCGGGGGAAAGAAATCATGTCCCTAAATCGGGGTGTCCCTAAATCGGGGTCCCTAAATCGGGGTCCGACTGTAATACGAAATTGGGAGTTTCTACTCACGTTTGGATTGCAGCAGGGGAATCTGAAGAGGTTAACTAGACCAAAGTCGTCAGCTGTAACCAGCAGCTTTCCATCCTTGGAGCGACACAAACTGTTAATGTCAGTACCATCATAACCAATGGGCCAGATACCTGGGGGAGGGGTGTGTTAGTACATACACAATATTTGGGGATCCTGATTAGGATGCGAAAATAAGCCCTACGATGTAAAACAATAACAATCTTCTGATTGATCCCCAGAACTAACTTTTTCGACAAGACATCTTACGATCGGGTCTACTTACTGCACGGCGGTAGCCCCCTAGGTTCTAAGGCCTAGGATTTTATAAAGGGTGCACCATGAACTACTTACCACACACAGGGAATCCTAAGATGCACGTGTAAGATGCCATGGTGGTGTCTCTCTGATCCTTACTGCTGGTTATCTGCTCTCCTGTCTCTGTCTCCCAGTACAGGTGCTCGTAGTCTCCTGATGTCGTCTGGATGATCTGTAATATTGCGGGAAATATTGGATTAGAAAATAGAAATTTTTAAAATTAAAGGGGAGAGTATTTTGAAAATCGATGTTTGTTTCTGATATTTTATCCCATTTCCATTTCTAATTGTTATACCTTCCCGTCCTCTGAATAGTCCAGATGGGTGATGAAGGAGGAGTGACCTGCACACCTCCCAGTGGCTGTGTAATCCCCCTTTAGGTTGCTACTATCGAATAGGTATACAAAGTTGTCGTGGGATCCAACTGCTATCTGCTTCTCGGAAACTGCTCCACTCCGCCTGATTTATTTAGGGAGAGAGAGTTAGTTATAAGGGGAGTAAGTGAGAGAAGAGTAAATGGGGCAAACTGGTAGCTCCCATTTGGTATCAGTATGCAAAAAGAGGAGAACAGTGAAACTAGTTACTAAATTACCAAACTAAGTTACCAACTACAGTCGGACCCCGATTTAGGGACCCCGATTTAGGGACACCCCGATTTAGGGACATGATTTCTTTCCCCCGATACAGGAAATTAACCTTATTTGACCCCGATTTAGTGGACACCCCGATTTAGTGGACAAGAGCCTTTCCCCCGAGGGTGTCCCTAAATCGGGGTCCGACTGTAATACGAAATTGGGAGTTTCTACTCACGTTTGGATTGCAGCAGGGGAATCTGAAGAGGTTAACTAGACCAAAGTCGTCAGCTGTAACCAGCAGCTTTCCATCCTTGGAGCGACACAAACTGTTAATGTCAGTACCATCATAACCAATGGGCCAGATACCTGGGGGAGGGGTGTGTTAGTACATACACAATATTTGGGGATCCTGATTAGGATGCGAAAATAAGCCCTACGATGTAAAACAATAACAATCTTCTGATTGATCCCCAGAACTAACTTTTTCGACAAGACATCTTACGATCGGGTCTACTTACTGCACGGCGGTAGCCCCCTAGGTTCTAAGGCCTAGGATTTTATAAAGGGTGCACCATGAACTACTTACCACACACAGGGAATCCTAAGATGCACGTGTAAGATGCCATGGTGGTGTCTCTCTGATCCTTACTGCTGGTTATCTGCTCTCCTGTCTCTGTCTCCCAGTACAGGTGCTCGTAGTCTCCTGATGTCGTCTGGATGATCTGTAATATTGCGGGAAATATTGGATTAGAAAATAGAAATTTTTAAAATTAAAGGGGAGAGTATTTTGAAAATCGATGTTTGTTTCTGATATTTTATCCCATTTCCATTTCTAATTGTTATACCTTCCCGTCCTCTGAATAGTCCAGATGGGTGATGAAGGAGGAGTGACCTGCACACCTCCCAGTGGCTGTGTAATCCCCCTTTAGGTTGCTACTATCGAATAGGTATACAAAGTTGTCGTGGGATCCAACTGCTATCTGCTTACCATCTTAGGGGAGAAGGGGGATGTTAAAAGGGGTTTACAGTGAATAGTTTAGTTGACCATATAAAAAACAAAATGATGGAACTCCGACCCATCTCAACCACCCCTCCCCCTCTAGCTCTCAAAGGACAAGTGTTAACCTCCCACGATATCAAGTGTTAACCTACCAGGACTGTATGCAATGGCATCGATCTGTTCATCTCCAGAGACATAGGAGGATAGTTTATCTCCAGTGTTAGCATCCAGTACATACCATTCTCCAGTAGTAGTAGCAACCGCCAACACGCTCCCTGTGTAGAACACACATTAGTAAACATCTCACTCTCTTGAATCAAGAGACTTGATGAGATGAGATGTGAGTGATGCAAAAGTCTCGATCTCAATTCGGAGGAGGTAAAAACATAGCGAAACACCCTGTACACTGCAGCAGTACTACAACAAAGTAGGACTCCCCTCATGAGAGGGCCCCCTCACTCACCACATGGAGAGAAGGCACATGCTTGTCCAGGTTTCTCAATTGAAAACACGTGTTTAGGAGCGTGAGTAGCAGCATCCCATATATACACCACTTTATCCTGACCCACAGTAGCGAAGGAGTTTTCCAAGGGGTGATCGGCACCTCCCCATAGATCACCCGCACCGTGACCCTGGGGGAGAGAGAATGTATTAGTTAGTGACCCTGAGAGAGAGAAAGGAGTGAGAGAAGTAGCAGATTATCTAATATCTAGAAAGTTATAAAACAACATCAGTTCGGATAGTATTTGAATAAAGGTGGACTTATCACTTACATAAAGTATCTGTTCAGGTTCATCGCCAAACAAACCATACACAATTCCATTGTTGTATGTCCCCACTGCCAGCTTATCTCCTACGAATGTGATCGCCTTCACCCTGCCATGTTTCTCATCTAGAGCCCAGCAATCTTGTTCCGTCATATCGCTATCTGAGAACCGTTTTACTTTGCAGTCCTGACCTCCAGTGTAGATATCATTGTCCTTGATCGCCAGAGAGTAGATAGTACCCTGGAAATATAAGTTAGTGTAAAGGGTTGTAAAGGCTGATGTAAAGGTTTTAATGCCTGTTAAGAAGGAAACGGATAGCAGATGTCGCTGACAAAACCACCACTGATTCCTTTCCAGCGCTTTGCTAGTCTGCGCGCTACCAATTTCGCGCGGTGATCTGTAGAGAAATCACGTATGAAGTAGTTGCGCGTTCCACCCATCACATGGTGAGAGGGACGCCGGAGTGTGCCGTCCTGTCCCACACAATATATTGATTGGGTAGTGTGTGTCACACGATGTGCAGATAACATACCTGGTGGGCCCCATTAATAGCTTTAACTATCTTCCTATCATCTGTAGAGAGAGGGAGTGTGTTATCACATCGTTATCTATTGTCTAACAAGTCACATACATGGGGGTTAACACCTCGTTATCTTTCACATACAGCATATATATTATCACACTTACTTAGACTCCACTTGAAGAGGTTTCCGTTACTGTCTCCTGTGACGGGATCCCCGCTAGCTGTGAATGCTAGAGATGTGACAAATCTCGGTTTGGCGTTCTTCTACGTAGGAAGGGAGTGGTTAAAGGAGTGGTTAAAGGAGTGGTTATGTAGTGGTTAGGGAATATGGGAGATCATCTCTCTGAGTGGGTATTAGGATGTGAGGAACTAAGAAGGAAAATCAATCATATCCCCGGGAGATCAACAGACGAGATAAAACCAGGTGAGAGTATGCACATTGCACCAACTGAATGACTTCAGCCGCACTATCTATACATTAGGTTATCTTTTATTTTGTTCAAACCCGTGGAGGGAGAGGGTTGAACAAGGCAAGTTATCTCTTCCTGCACTCTCTTAATTTCCCTTTCTCTCTCTCCCTTCAACGTACCTCAAAGAGTCCTGATTTCTTGACCAGTTTCCCTCCCTCCAACTCCCAGAAAAGAACATGTCCCTTTCCGTACGTAACGAAGCGGCTGTTTGAGCTGGGTAGGTACTCTGCACCTAGCACTGGATCACCATGTCCCTAGTGGGGGAGAGAGGTTTGAAATAAGGAGAGAGACTCGAGTTATCTAGGTTCAGATTAAAGATATTGATGTTTGAACTAAGGAGAGATAGAGACTCTCTCTCTAGGTTCAGAGTAGAATTAGGGAGAATTAAGGAGCTACACTTTGAGTTTCTACTTCTAGCTTTGGAAGGCAAATGTTTGTACTTGTGGTAATTATATTGTACACTGAGACCTGGACCGAGAATTAGAGAGGAAGAGAAAGAAGAAGCCATGGAATAGAAAAACGCATCCTGTGAGAGGAGAGAGAGGGAGAGAGAGAGAGAGAGAGAGAGAGAGAGAGAGAGAGAGAAAGCTATTTCTGCAAAGAGAGAGAGAGTTCCCAGCTAGTTAGGAAGGATGGAATAGTTAGGTCTGATTATCCGCATTCGTATTTAGGCCGCTTGATTACCAGAAAGAGAGAGAGAGAAAGAGAAAGATAGAGAGAAAGAGAGAAAGAGATAGTGTGCATGCATCTAATATTGGAACAATTTAAACAGTGCAGAGGCGGCTCGGTCCCGTTTTGTCATAATTGCATTCTTTTTCAACAGAACAAAAAAAACTGTGAATAAAGAACAGGAGAACCAGCAAACTATGCCATTAGCCACAAACATGAACAAACATGTTCATTACCAGATTGACATTTCAAATATACACAGACAAACGGTGTATTTCTATTTCTCGTTCTTCCTGCCTTACATCTTTATTCTAACAAAGACAAAAGACTATGAATGGGTAGAATGTAGATACTCTACTACACATCTCATAAATGCTATTTTCTCACCTTCTGGCTGGCAATTTTGTGTTTCTTGCTCCATTCGTAGATGTAGATAGTGTGGTCGTTACCCTCGTCTACAGCCATCACGTACTTGCCGTCCTGA
>AVPN01000258.1:17708-30014 GCA_000695325.1 Pleurobrachia bachei | reverse complement strand
CACGAGAAAGCGTAAAAAGTCGAAAATCGCTAAAAAAGTTTTTGCCGTTTTCCAAAAAAGGCCAAAATAATAATAATAATAATAATAATAATAATAATAATAATAATAATAATAATAATAATAATAATAATAATAATAATAATAATAATAATAATAATAATAATAATAATAATAATAATAATAATAATAATAATAATAATAATAATAATAATAATAATAATAATAATAATAATAATAATAATAATAATAATAATAATAATAATAATAATAATAATAATAATAATAATAATAATAATAATAATAATAATAATAATAATAATAATAACTGGAGCTTATATACCGCCCATATTCAACAGTATCAGAGCAATATAATTGACACTGAACTGCCGAATCATCAGAGCGGTATATCCTAGAATCATTTTAATTTTATGTTTTTCGGATTCCTCGGTCAAAAATACGTAACCTAGGTGCGGCCGTCAAAAAAGTATATCTAGTCGAGGTTACACCTTCTTCAGGCCCATCGTGGGCATGATTGTGTATTTGCAATAAAATATACACATATTGAGACACATACATGATGTATCCAACAGTATTTACTCGTCAGATTTATCAGACAATATTTATGTTTACTAGGTAGAGTCCAATACCTTCAGTACTAGCCAAATGTATTCAATAGTCACACTTAGGCAGGTGATGAAAGTACTTAGAGTTCGCACACAATATAAGTATGTTTCTCTCTTTCTCTCTCCCTCTCTCTCTCTCGCAATGATTTGCTATTCCTCCTACATAAACGCATGGGAATATGAATCATGGGGAACGGTTGGTGGGGTGGTGGCCACTCTCTCCATTTCTCTCTTCGTACAGCAGCCCCGAGGGTGTGATGTGTTAAAGGGGGAGCATATGGTGAC
This sequence comes from Pleurobrachia bachei, assembly GCA_000695325.1. Classification (NCBI taxonomy): domain Eukaryota; kingdom Metazoa; phylum Ctenophora; class Tentaculata; order Cydippida; family Pleurobrachiidae; genus Pleurobrachia; species Pleurobrachia bachei. The sequence continues at coordinate 29,106 of AVPN01000258.1, read as the reverse complement.
ACACGAAATAGTGACGTATCACAAAAATGAACTGTGACCCCACCGTAACAAAGAAAATTGCCACGGGTTGCCACTCAGTTGCCACGGGTTGGTATCGAGGTTTGCTGAGCGTACCCCATGGTTTAGTAACAACAAACTAACTGTCAATTCAAATGTACTTACTGGAAGGAAGACAGAATATATTGTCCTGTGCATCTCGTCCCCGATACCCATACACCCAATCTATCTTTAGCTTCTGTTCAGGTTTACTAGCGTCAACACTCTCCAGGGTGAAATCAGTGGGTGGATAACATACAACACCCCGTCCCCTCAGGAACAATTTAACTGCATGTTCCTCTGAAACAATTAGGGGTTAATTAGTGGTAGTTAGGTGGTACTTGATTGTATGCTGCAAAATCCCTGTAATACAGCTGTCTCAGAAAAGTGATTTATATTAGACATAAGTGTGTCTCAGAAAAGTGGTCAAATTATCATTTGGGAGTATAAAGAGTTGCAATTGGGGTCTGTAACTGCCCGCGTCCATTATAAGACTACCAGTCTCATGTTAGTATACCTGGATTTACAATGTTATATGATGGAAGAAACAAACACACACACTGCAGGATTGACGGACAGACATGCATCTATTGTTCATGCACAGTCTCCCACACAGTAGTTACCAATACCATTCAAACAGACATATTGTCTCTCTCTCTCGCGACTCACACTCCCCCTCTATCCCTACCTCAATGTCTCTCTCTTTTTCACGCACACACACTCTCTCTTTCTCTCCATAATAATCGATTTTCCACTCCATTATTTTCAAATGATCCCACTCTCTTGACTCGCTGGGATTATATATGCTAGTTAGAATGAGTGGATAGTTATGAGCCTATATAAAGAAAGAGCTGGAGAGATAGATGTAGGATGCACAAGGAGTGAGTGTAAAATTATTGACCATGGTTGTTGGGAGCAGTGAGGTGGCAATATATAATGTTCCTGCATGACTGAAAACATTCCTCTCATGGTGGGGACAGAGAGTCTCTCTCATTTGTAAATCCTATACACTAACATTCTCTATCTCTCTCCTTCTGGCATCTATCTCCCTTTCTCTCTCTTAATCTCTCTTCATCTCTCTATGCATGCTTACTAGGTTACTCATGGTTAAATTATTAAGCCTAGATGGGCAGAGGGAGAGAGAGAGGGAGAGAGAGAGGGAGAGAGAGAGGGAGAGAGAGAGGGAGAGAGAGAGGGAGAGAGAGAGGGAGAGAGAGAGGGAGAGAGAGAGGGAGAGAGAGAGGGAGAGAGAGAGGGAGAGAGAGAGGGAGAGAGAGAGGGAGAGAGAGAGGGAGAGAGAGAGGGAGAGAGAGAGGGAGAGAGAGAGGGAGAGAGAGAGGGAGAGAGAGAGGGAGAGAGAGAGGGAGAGAGAGAGGGAGAGAGAGAGGGAGAGAGAGAGGGAGAGAGAGAGGGAGAGAGAGAGGGAGAGAGAGAGGGAGAGAGAGAGGGAGAGAGAGAGGGAGAGAGAGAGGGAGAGAGAGAGGGAGAGAGAGAGGGAGAGAGAGAGGGAGAGAGAGAGGGAGAGAGAGAGGGAGAGAGAGAGGGAGAGAGAGAGGGAGAGAGAGAGGGAGAGAGAGAGGGAGAGAGAGAGGGAGAGAGAGAGGGAGAGAGAGAGGGAGAGAGAGAGGGAGAGAGAGAGGGAGAGAGAGAGGGAGAGAGAGAGGGAGAGAGAGAGGGAGAGAGAGAGGGAGAGAGAGAGGGAGAGAGAGAGGGAGAGAGAGAGGGAGAGAGAGAGGGAGAGAGAGAGGGAGAGAGAGAGGGAGAGAGAGAGGGAGAGAGAGAGGGAGAGAGAGAGGGAGAGAGAGAGGGAGAGAGAGAGGGAGAGAGAGAGGGAGAGAGAGAGGGAGAGAGAGAGGGAGAGAGAGAGGGAGAGAGAGAGGGAGAGAGAGAGGGAGAGAGAGAGGGAGAGAGAGAGGGAGAGAGAGAGGGAGAGAGAGAGGGAGAGAGAGAGGGAGAGAGAGAGGGAGAGAGAGAGGGAGAGAGAGAGGGAGAGAGAGAGGGAGAGAGAGAGGGAGAGAGAGAGGGAGAGAGAGAGGGAGAGAGAGAGGGAGAGAGAGAGGGAGAGAGAGAGGGAGAGAGAGAGGGAGAGAGAGAGGGAGAGAGAGAGGGAGAGAGAGAGGGAGAGAGAGAGGGAGAGAGAGAGGGAGAGAGAGAGGGAGAGAGAGAGGGAGAGAGAGAGGGAGAGAGAGAGGGAGAGAGAGAGGGAGAGAGAGAGGGAGAGAGAGAGGGAGAGAGAGAGGGAGAGAGAGAGGGAGAGAGAGAGGGAGAGAGAGAGGGAGAGAGAGAGGGAGAGAGAGAGGGAGAGAGAGAGGGAGAGAGAGAGGGAGAGAGAGAGGGAGAGAGAGAGGGAGAGAGAGAGGGAGAGAGAGAGGGAGAGAGAGAGGGAGAGAGAGAGGGAGAGAGAGAGGGAGAGAGAGAGGGAGAGAGAGAGGGAGAGAGAGAGGGAGAGAGAGAGGGAGAGAGAGAGGGAGAGAGAGAGGGAGAGAGAGAGGGAGAGAGAGAGGGAGAGAGAGAGGGAGAGAGAGAGGGAGAGAGAGAGGGAGAGAGAGAGGGAGAGAGAGAGGGAGAGAGAGAGGGAGAGAGAGAGGGAGAGAGAGAGGGAGAGAGAGAGGGAGAGAGAGAGGGAGAGAGAGAGGGAGAGAGAGAGGGAGAGAGAGAGGGAGAGAGAGAGGGAGAGAGAGAGGGAGAGAGAGAGGGAGAGAGAGAGGGAGAGAGAGAGGGAGAGAGAGAGGGAGAGAGAGAGGGAGAGAGAGAGGGAGAGAGAGAGGGAGAGAGAGAGGGAGAGAGAGAGGGAGAGAGAGAGGGAGAGAGAGAGGGAGAGAGAGAGGGAGAGAGAGAGGGAGAGAGAGAGGGAGAGAGAGAGGGAGAGAGAGAGGGAGAGAGAGAGGGAGAGAGAGAGGGAGAGAGAGAGGGAGAGAGAGAGGGAGAGAGAGAGGGAGAGAGAGAGGGAGAGAGAGAGGGAGAGAGAGAGGGAGAGAGAGAGGGAGAGAGAGAGGGAGAGAGAGAGGGAGAGAGAGAGGGAGAGAGAGAGGGAGAGAGAGAGGGAGAGAGAGAGGGAGAGAGAGAGGGAGAGAGAGAGGGAGAGAGAGAGGGAGAGAGAGAGGGAGAGAGAGAGGGAGAGAGAGAGGGAGAGAGAGAGGGAGAGAGAGAGGGAGAGAGAGAGGGAGAGAGAGAGGGAGAGAGAGAGGGAGAGAGAGAGAGAGAGAGAGAGAGAGAGAGAGAGAGAGACATAGGGAGAGAGAGAGAGATCAGACAGACGCACCAACAGCAATATCCATGATTGCAGCACTCACATAGTACACCATTACATCTCGTTCTCTTTCGTTCTTTCTCTCTCTCTTTTCTCTCTCACACATTTCCATTCCCTGTTTCTCTCTTTCCTTCTCTATCTCTTTCCTTCTCTACTCAGGCTATAATGGGTTCAGAATAAAGAGAAATAGAACGTGTGAGATAGACTTATTTTAGAAATGAATAAACTGGGTAGTGCAATTTGCCATGATTTATGCTTCAGAGTTTAGGCTAGACCGGTTTTAATCCTCATTCTCACCCCATTCTCACCCATTTTATACCACTGCATGCGGCAGATCTTTATCCGCTCATACTCTGCATGCATGTATTCAGAGAGGTTTAGAAAAGGAGCTAGGACAATGACCGACTACTCGCACATCCACTTTTCTCCGTATCTCCGTATTTTATGCTCCATTACCCCACTTTTTCTCTAGAAATTAGAATTAAACAGACAAACTGGCTCACATTGCAGTTGAATTTATCATTCAAGATATTATTCATAAAATAACGATAATGTTATTTTAGAACTAAACCGGAACTTGTGCTGGTTTGATGTTGTATGAGAACAAACAAACCGACAAACTTATTACACAAGTGTGTGATGGGGCAGTGAGAAATGTGTATGACATGTGTGTTTGTGGAACTACACAGAAACGGAAGTACAGGTGTATCCCTCTCTACCTCTCTCTCTCTCTCTCCATCTCTCTCCATATCTCTCTATCTCTTACTCTATCCTTCTTTTTCTCTCTTTCTCACTCTCTCTCTCTATATCCCATCATCATCTCACATTTATTCTCCCCTCGTCCCATACTTTTATTGTAGGTCACATGAGGCTTGAACTTTTTAGACTGTCCTTCGCGGTACACAGTGATACTATCTCCGTTTGCGCTTGCACTGCTGCCCGCACCCATGATATATTGCCTAATTGGACGGCCAATTACAAAACGTACTAGGGGGGACCGGAACAAGGGAGTAGAAACTAGGTTGACTGAGGTAAACAAACAGTGGCCGACAGAGAGAAAAAGGCACATGACCTAAACAGCCGTGGTACGTGGGAGGCCGAGGAGTATTAACAAATGGTCCTGGTAGAAAACTACACAGCAATGACACGAGTTAAAGATATGATGGTAGAGCGGTATAAGACCGATAAACTCCGTGTATAGTGGACTAATGCTCCCAAAATGCATTGTACGAGTTAACTACACTCTATTTAACTGGAGGGAAGGGGTAATTGGTCCAGGCTGTAACATTGGAAGGGAAAGGAGGCAGGGAATTAAAATGGAGCCATAGGGGGAGGTCCTTGGAATTGCAATGGAGCTGAACAGTTATACAGAAAGCTATATATAACTGTTGATATATTGGGACAAGCAAAGAGTGGTGTACATTGGAAAAAGATCTCACAATCTCCTCTCGTTCCGGCGGTGTGTGTACTCTATCACAAGCATTGTCATGCAATCAGAACAGAGATAGATGGGTAGATTTTAAAGACATCATGAAAGCACGAAACTGTGAAGGGGTGGGGGGTGAAAATATTAGAGGGGCAGAGGTCGACAACTCGTTAGACTTGTAGAAGCAATGTGATTATTTTATGACATAATTTATAACTTGTATGAAGAACTCATGCTGTAAAGTGGGGACCTGCAAAACTGTGCCACACACTTTCTTAGTACTTCACAGACAAAATTGAATTGATCAGTTGAACCGAAGCTAAAATTAATTCAAGGAACAAGTTACATACAACACCCCAAAGTTACACATACAACACCCAGTTATTTCATGAACTATCAGCAGGGTGCATTGCACCGGCGCTACTTACTCTCTCCATCCTTTCCAATATCCACCCACTGCAGACTCGCCTTACCAGACGCTGAATAGAGATGACATGCAGCAAAGGTTTTTTCGTGAAAGAAAGGTTTAAATAAGGTATTGTTCAGCACAATTAATATTAAATCAAGGTGTGCTATATAATTGACATTTATTGCGGGGATATTACTTACCACCCTCTGCACCTCGTTCCGCTCTTGGCCCCTTGCCGGTCCTGCGGATAAGTCTAGTACGGTTAGGCTCTCTCACAGATCATTGCTATGTTCTAACCCTCCTTTACATTTGTAAATTGTTTTGAGGAAGGGTCGCACGAAACACAGTCTAGTACGGTTAGGCTCTCTTACAGATCACACAATAACAGTATTTATTTGTCTCATAGAGTTGCTGTACCAAATTTTAGCGCTCAACGATATCTGGAAGGGGGGGGGCATTTTTATTGCCCCACACGGTAGTTCTGCTAGCAGGTCATTGTCTTGTTTCAAACACGTGGTTACTTATCAATACTGTCTATCTTGCCCTTATTATATAGTATCGCTAGAGGTTGTATTTCCCGGAGAACAATAAGAAACTGGTACATAGTGCAATCTGTCATCTGTTTCACTCCCTTTCTTTCATTTCTCTTTATTTTCTTCTCTCATAATCACACCAGCAACATTCAGCAATGCAGCTGGTATCGTTTATCAGACAGTGGGATAATGATAGAGAGAGAAATGGGGAAACAGAGAGGAGAGAAAGAGAGAGGGGGCGTAATAATATTTAGTAAGAGAAGCCGAGTGGCGAGTATTCGTTTAGTTTTACTACAGTTGTGTTTTTGGCATACAGTGCTGCAGTAGTGACTGTACACCTGTTAGCACACAAGAACAAATATACTTGTACATACACGCTCTCTCTCGCTTCACATTAACACTCATTTTCTCAACACATATCTTATTCTATCTCCCTTCCCCTAAACTCCTAAAGTTTCCCTTTCCCAAACTCTCCTCCCCTCTCTCTTCCCCAACCCTTGCCAGTGACCCTACCGAACCCTCCCTCTCCTTACTTCTTAGCGGTGCCCGGTCGGGTTGCAGGAGCTTTAGCAGGAGCTGTCTTAGGTCGTCCAGTCCCGGTAGCTGGTTTCCTGGCGGGAGATGCACCCACCATAGTGGACTTCTTCGCAGCAACACCTGCAACAATATGACGTCATAGAACGGTGAATTGAGGGTTGATGGTTGGTATTAGGGAGTCTCGAACAAATAGTGATTTGAGAAAGTGTGAAAGGTGATATACTATTATTTTACCATTTGTCCTTGCAGATGCGGGTTTCGTTTGTGTTGGTTTTCTAGCGGCAGGTCCGGTCTTGGCCTTATTGTCCACAGCTCCAGCTCCAGAGTTAGGCTTTCTCGAAGGAACTAGGGGAATATTGTTTGACATGTAACAAGGACATCTTTCTATCATGCATAGTGTGCTATTAAAACCTACTGTGTTTAATAATTATTTGCTATTAAAACCATCTGGATAGTAAATCCATACTGTTCAATGTTTAGCAAATATACCCCCCTACACATCTTAAATCTAGATCACACGCTCTGCATGAGAGTTGTGCCTTCTAAAGAATAGTTCATGAGAGGTGGTGTGTGTTCAGGGAAAGACACGAAGAATGGAGAATGTGTAATACAGGGGAATGTTATAGTGGAGAATAATGGAAATTGTAGTCATAAGAAAACGTTCCAGAACTTTTAGCGATCTCGACAACAAACCGACCACCCTTTTTACAACCCCCTTTACTCACCACTCTTGCTCTTGATCTCAGTATTCAGCCTCTCAACCTCTCCCTGTAGGTTCGTTATGGTATCATCCTTATTCTTTAGTGTCGTCTCCAGCTCCTCAATGCGTCCCATTAACTCTTGGATCTTGATTGATTCTGAGGGATGTATGGCCATATAAGGGCAATGAACAAATAAGGGCAACTGACGTCAGAGAGGGGAGGTTTTATGCAGCGAGTGGAGAAGTGCAGCACATGCTTAATCAATTACCAATTTTCAACAAGTTGTAATGATCACATATACAGTTTTACACACATATTGACACAAAAACACACACATTGAAATTCGGGTTTTTACAATGAAAAAAGATATAAAGATATAAGAGAGCTGCACACAGACACTTACTGCTGTTGTCGTGTACAGGCTGGGGAGGACAGGGTTCAGGAACAACCTTCTCCACTTCATGGTGCTGTTCCTGTTTGGGTTGTTCAGATTCCTGTACATTTTGCTGTTCAAAGTGTTGTTCCTGTTCCTGTTCCTGTTTCTGCTCAGGTTCCTGTCTAGGTTGTTCATGCTGCTGTTCATGGAATGGCTCTTCACGAATTTCTTGTTCCTGTATCTGCTCTTCATGAAGTTCTTCCTCTTCCACATCTCCTTCTTGTTGCACAGATTCACTACCTTGTTGTTCCCTCTGTTCTGTTTGCTCCTGTTGGATTGGTTCTTGTTCTACATCGTGCTCTTCAAAGTCTCCAAAACATTTAACGACCTCAGGTTCATCTCCTTCATCATAAGAGATGGCCTCAGCAGGAGACGATGGTTCATTGAATGCAGCCAACTCTTCATTATCAGCAGGATTAACACCATCAGCTCCACCGAAGTCAACCAGATTCCCAGATACAACACCACTCTCCTCGCCACCAAAATCTTCAGTAGTATTCCCTTCATCGCCCGGTTGGGCTGGCGTGGTTACATCACTACTCCCAAAATCAACCAGTAAATCTCCTTCCTGCTGTTGCTCTTCAATTTGTAGATCATTGTGATCTAGAGGGCTAACGGGGCTCGATTCGATCCCTTCATCGCTTACATCATGATGCATATCTTTCAGACAGGGCTCTTCGCTCATTTGTTCACTTACGCACTGGTCCACGACAGTTGCAGGTGCTTCACCAGGAGGTGTTGTAGGTGAAAGGTGTTGGTCTTCTATGAAATCTAAACACAGAAACGTACATGGTACACAGTACACGACACTTTAATATCATTTTAACGCCCGTGATCAGCGCATTCAGTGCCAAAGCTAGTCTAGATGAAAAAAGGAATGGTTTACTTACCAGCATCGGCGTCAAATCCATTGAAGCTGTCTTGGACGATTGGATCTTCCATGGCTAACTCCTAAACAGGGGCTAACTAGTTATACCGAAACAGGAAGAATTGCAATTTTACAAGATGATTCAAATGACAAATCTCGATTTAAATCGTGCAATTTCGTACTGAAAGTCTGTACTGAACTGTAAACAGTAAAAAGAATAATTAGCATGTGCTGAAGTCAGTAAATTTATGCATTTCTATCCTGTCTGTTTTCAACTGTTCATCCCTTTTAAACGTTTTTTTAATTTCTCATTTTCCCGGTTCCTGGTAAAATTACTTCATAACGGGTACTTAGGACATAGCCCAGACACCCCGCAGTGCTGGACAACGCCTGAAGATAGGATTTTTTAAGAAAAATAAAAACGAAGATCTAAAACGAAAACACGGCACAAAAGTTTTAGTTTGGCTGAGCTGGTCTGGTCTGGAACTCACGGGACCCGCAGTCAGGCGCTGAACTTTTTATATGTGCGCTGCATGCTCCTGATGCGCGCGGTTTGTTCTAGCAAAATAACATAACAAAAAACGACCCAAACGAAAACTTTTTCCAAGAAAATTTTTTTAAATGTCTGTCGTTTCTGGTTCCCTGTCCTACTCTCTGGTGTCTCCTGAGTTCAGGGACGGTGCTTGTAAGCAAGTCGCTGGGTGTCCGGGGCTAGAGGCGATGCCTCGGTCAGAGGGTGTGAGGGGCGGCAGGTGCAGCCCCAGCTGGGGCCAGCCCCCACCGGGTGTGCATAGGGCTGTGCCCTGCAAGCAGGATGCAGGGCTGAGTTAAGTTGTATCAGCGTTGGCCATTGGGTTTAAGTTTCTTTGATAGGCCGCGATTTTCATTTTTATCGTGTTTTTCAATTTTCATCATCGTTTGAGATAGCTCAGGGTCAACAATTGGTGTGTTGCAACACAACATGTTGTGACGTTTTTTTTCTCTTCTAGAAAATTATATAAGTTGTATGTTGTTATTGCGGTCTTCTGATAATTGTCGCGTAATCTTTAACTGCAAACCTTAAACTTTGAAAACCATTAAAATGATAGTATGTTTGCATACCAATTTTGAAAGTGAGCGAGTATGTGAAGCGTAGACTGTTGGTGCCAGGTGGGAAAACGTTAAAATCTGGGTGCCTTTCATTGCTTACAATTCGTAGTTTTAGCGCGCGCAACGAGTTAGGGCTGTCCGCTAGGGTCTGGTTAGGGTTTTGTTTAGGGGGTTCGGTTAGGGCTATCGATTCTCTATCAGATGCCGTTTAGTTTACTCAAAATGGCCATGTGGTTGCGTAGCTATAGCCGTTTGATAAAAGTCGGTCTAAGTATACTCTTTTGATAGCGCGCACCTGTAAAGTCGCTGCAAGGCACCCAGATTATAATCGGGCACTGCCAGGTGCGTGCTCCATTATTTTAAAGTAATATATTATAAATGATTATATTACATTTACATTAACATCATCCAATAGAATGGAGGTTCAACCGATTGTCGCCAACCCTGATGTTCTAAAGCTATATCATAAACAAAAAACGGAGCTGCACTTCCAACAAAAATCTGATAACGAGTTTCTTATCTTTCTTCTCGATGTGGCCGTTAAGGTCATTCGGTTCGGTAAGTGTAATTAGAGAAACTCTCGACACGGTTCACTAACTCCCCAACCCCCTCCCCCAAGTAGAGTGTTGACACTGTTAAGTGTCCTTCCTCGCCACTAATTCACACCCCTCCCTCAGTTGACACTATCAAACCTGGAAGTGCAAGTCCTTCGTCGGAGGATGAAGATTCTAAATATGATCGACCAAGGTAAAATCACATAAAATTCAGTCAGTTAGGGCTTCAAAATGTTATATTAAAGCTAAAGAATCATGTTTGAAATAAAGTTAATGTTTGTTTTGCCCACTTCAGGACTGAAACAGACGAATCTCCAGAACGTCCTTCAAAGATCGCCAAGTACAGTGGATCATTTAAGAATTATCAAGAGAAACCAGCCACACGATCATCTACTGACATTCTCCAGCGGCAACAGGAATTATCACGACAAGTTGATAACAACAACAACAACAACAACAACTTCCCGTTCCCCACTCTCTCGGACAATGTAATTAAACCTACGTTTGTGAAGGAAGCTGCACGGAAGATGAGTCTCCAGGGTTCTCCAACTACCTCTGAGAGAGATGAGGAGGAGGAGGAGAAAGCGGGGGATGAAAGTGTAGAGGGATCAACTCCATCAACCCCTCTCAATAATAGCACTCCACTGACATTTAGAGCTCGATCTGATTCTTCCAACCTTAGCTCTGCAGGTAGATATTGTTACATTATACATGTGCTGGGGCCTGGGTCAGTTTAGTTCCTTCAACCCCCACCCTTACTTCTACTACAACAGTATGTTATCTTTTACACCATTTGACCTCCTATAGGTACAAGGCTGCTACAAATGAGTGACAGGGGAATTGATTTCCACGCCCTTTCCCCCTCTAAAGTCCAGGATCTCTCCCTACTTGAACAGAAGACTCGAGTCCTAGATAAAATTGGAACTACCGCCGTTCCAAGTATGGCCTACATGTTCTCGGACAAGCTAGCTACATCGGCGGAAACCACCTCCGATCCTCAACGAGGCAGGCATCTTGGTACAATGCAATGTAAGTGGGAGTTTTAATATAACTCGGAGTTAATTAGTTAATTAATTAAGCTCAGATTTAATTAGTTACACACTACACACAGAGTTATGGTAATTAACTTCTTCCTTCTAGGGGCATCTGAGTATAAATTTGACGGCAGTGCATTACACATAATGAACGGTCGTAACAGCCGCAAACCACGAACCGTTTTTACCTGGGAACAGCTGAAGCAAATGGAGGTAGGTCACTGTCAATAATCTCTGTATCATCCCTCTATTACCTGGTGTTAGGCGACTAACTGTATCAGTAGTTGATTATCAATCACTTTATTACCCGATGATAATTCGTGTTCAATACTTAACCTAGAACTAATAGTGTCTTGTGTTTATAGGAGACGTTCAAACAGAAGAAATATCTGTGCACAGAAGACCGTATGATCCTCGCCCAGAAGTTGGACCTGACAGACGAACAAATCAAGGTAATTTAGGCATTTGTCTCAATAACTCATTTGCAAAATGGTTATCACCTTATTAATCACTCCTTCCCCCCCC
>AVPN01000257.1:17378-31033 GCA_000695325.1 Pleurobrachia bachei | reverse complement strand
ATTCCCCCCCAGCGCGGTATTCCCTCCAGGCCCTTTATAAAAGGGCCTGTAGCATATGCCAAGGAAACGCTTTGAAAAGCGCTGCCTTATCCCTGTGCGCGTGACGCAGAACAGGGGGGCTAGCAGCGTTCGCCAAGGAAACGCTAAACGCGACGTTAAAATCTGGGTGTTTTGAGTGTCAGCACTCCCGTTTCTAGTGAAAGCACTAAAGTAGAGTTGGGGCTAGGGCTGGTGTTCAGGTTGAGGTTAGGGCCCTATATAGGGCTTGAGACTTCCTATCAGTTAAACTTTGAACTAGCCAAAACGCCGTGTTGGTGGTTAGTTATTTCAGGGCGCCGTTACGATCTGGGTGTTTGCTGGCCTGTCTACAGGTGCGTGCTGCAAAAAGTACTCTGCATTAAAATGGTTCTAACTACCAAAGCACTCAACCTTTTTCAGTCTTTGGCTTTGGCTAATTCAAACTTTATCTGATAGGAAATATCAAGCCCTAAGTAAGTCTAATAACTGTCAGTGCTGACACGACCTAAACACCCAGATTTTAACGCTGGCCCCTGTCGGCCTCGTCCGCGTATCTCCTGTGACTGGATACTCATTGCGGCCTTGGGACTCCTTTACTCATCGATATTTAAAAGTGCAACCTCAGAAATGTTCTGCATCACGCCGTTTGACATATCACAGTACAAAACAGCTCACATGACGTGCGGAGATTGATTGACTATTAGTCGATAGTACTATATCTTCATAGTATCTATGTACTTCCAAAAGTGTCTAAAATGAGCGGAAATCGTCATGATCCTCCTCCGTTCTTATAATTTCTAGGTTCATGTAATAGTGGTTATTTGATACAATTCATTTTCACTATATTCTTTATCTGCTTGATTATCACTGCACCCTTAATATTATGCTCTTGCCACTGCCCCATTCAGCTGCAAGGTGCATTATATTCGATGCATAGTTCTGTTTTTATTTGCATCTCTTTTCAACAAAGATGCACGAGAGTGCTTTCTTCAAAGAACGAGGTGCTTTCTTCGAAGCTAGCTATCAATACGGTATGATTGATGATATCGGTATCACCTGAATATCTCGCTTCTTTGTAAAATGCAATGCCATTCTGACCCCACACAATGCTGCGAGGGGCTGGTTTGCTCACGTGAGGGCTCACTCAGAACGAATTTCAGTGAAACATTACTTCAACAATGCTCTCTAAGAGAATGGTTATTTCATTACCAAGTATAATCTTTTTATATTTGTTAGTTTTTAAATGTGTAGGCGTTTCTTTCTCTCTCTTTCTTGGGTCGCTTGACATTGTGTCCGTGCTGTTTTCAGACCTGAGAGAAATTTTAAAAAGTACGGGTACTTTTGTTGTTGGAGTATGTATATTTTACATACTCCAACAACAAAAGTATCCGTACATTGTATAATACCCACGCACCACCGCCACACGTATTTTGATTAGGTTGTTAGCACTCGTACGTGCACTAGGTCACAGTTTCGAACCTGGACTAGTGCAATGCCACCTAGACCGCCAAGCAATGATTGGTAGAGGCTCTTTTGAGAGTATCGCAAAGACGGTGCATATCTAACCAATAAGGTTGCCTGCTTGGGGTGGCGCTCGAGCTATGCTGCAGAGAAATCTGTACCAAAATTGGACCGTCGCTGAACGCCATTGTAATAGGAGATCAGCACCACGGCATCGTTTTTAGGGTTGCTTACTCTTGTGTAAGAAAATTTCTTACTTATTAAAAAGTTTCTCAGATATGCTAAATAAATACTTTTTTCTAACTCCTAACATGGTCATGTAACACATCTCTCAGATGTTGAAACTTCTTTTTCTTATTCGAGTGCTATTCTCGGCCTACAAACGCGAACGGGTTGTACGATACTTGCTATAAGAATGTAAATTGTATACGCTTTTCATTATAATAAAGTCGAAAGGGGTTGTTGGCCGGTAAAATCCTCCCAATGGTGATTTGCCTTTTCTCTCTAAAGGGCACGCCCCCTCCATCTCTTGAACTCTTCTTCGTCAAGTTGTACATACGAGAACAAAGATGATTCATGACCGGCACGTATTGAGTAACTCAACGCAACAATGACCGGCAGCACTAAAAGAGAATCGAAAAACAACAAACAGAGTCTCTAAGATTATGCATGTTGTGTACTGCAACTCAATGCTCTGGGTACGCCTTGGTGGCGTGCGGGTTGTAAGGGTACGTCACGCCACTCTGTGTTCGCCCGTGAACCATGTGAACAGAAAATTTTACCACTATCTGTCTGTGTTTCTGTCTTTCTGTCCTGAGGAATGTAATATCAGTGAGAAAATGAGCGTCTTGTTTCCAAGTCACAGCTGTTTAGTTTCGTTTCATACTTGTGCGAAACAACGAACTTCAGTATCATGTTGGCGTCATAGCCACCTAGTGGGGATCACACCAGGTGCCTATGTCACCAAAGTATCATGTTCATGAGATCACTGCCCCCCCCTCGGCCCTTACGTGTCTCCCCCTTTTATACCTAGTTGAGTTAAGTAAGACCTCTACCATCTGGTATCTGCACCTTCCCAGTCTCCCTGGTGGCGCTGTCACCTCAGCCTGCTTCGCAGGCTTCATTTTCGCACGCTACACACACGAGTTGTAAGGGTGACTGCGTCACCAACCAGTCCCCCTATGCATGTAATATAATTATTCATCACGTTTAATTATAATAGTGGTTCGACTTCGTAACCAACTATGCGTCACGCATTGTGTGAGACGCAAGCATGTATGTTTACGTGTTTGACCACGCCCATACCACATACGCATAAAAAGAGGCCCTACGGATTTAAAATAGCCGGTGAAGTCTTTGCATCTCTGACGTTGGTGCTTTTATTTATTTTATAGCCTTTTTGCTTACCTGTATCCCTGGGTCGGAGTTTCATTCTATTTTAGTATTCTATTTGTAGATATCTCGCGTCTGGATGATGTTTGACTTTTGTAGTTTTGTGTGTGTTGAGTGCTCTACGTTTCTTTGAATCCAACTTCGAGCACTCAACTTGAATTCTTTGTAATTGTTCTTCTCGAGCTTCATGAATTTCTTGTGTCCAGATCAAGTCAGTATACTTAATTTACTTTTGATTGTACTGTATACTATAAAATTGTCACTGCTAACACAATTCTCTTATTTTAGCGATATGGCGTTCGGTCACATCTTCCTATCGCTCATCGTCCTTCTCCAACTAGCACCAGCCTGGTTGGTGGACACTGACACTGCCGATTTCGAGAGCTACGATGAAGACGCCATAGTTCCGGAGGAGTTTGGTTTTGACACCAGCGACATTCTCACCGCGTCAATGGATGACGATCATGAGGATCAGCCCGAGAAATACGAAGTTGGGGATGAGAAAACAGAGCCATCCTCCCTGGCCCTGGCCCTGGCAGATATTGTGAAAGATAACCCGGATATCCTTACAAATGAAGAGGATGAAAAGGAACCGGATGAGGCGTTTTCATACGACGATGGAGATTTTTTGACTGGTTCTGAAGGAGAAGATGCTTTTGGGATGGACGAACCTGGTGGTTCACAAGACTATGTGGACTTGAATGGGGTCAACGCTTTTCCCCAGGTGGACATGGGAACTGAGAAACAGGAACATACGGTAGTGGCCCCTATTACCACCCCTGATGCATCGAAAATTGAAACAGTGCAGACTGAACCTGCAAAGGTTGAACTTGCTTTACCCGAAACAGAAGCTGCTGTGAAAGTTGAACCAGCAAAAGCAGATACTGTGAAAGTTGAACCAGCAAAAGTAGATTCTGTGAAAGTTGAACCAGCAAAAGTAGATTCTGTGAAAGTTGAACCAGCAAAAGTAGATTCTGTGAAAGTTGAACCAGCAAAAGTAGATTCTGTGAAAGTTGAACCAGCAAAAGTAGATTCTGTGAAAGTTGAACCAGCAAAAGTAGATTCTGTGAAAGTTGAACCAGCAAAAGTAGATTCTGTGAAAGTTGAACCAGCAAAAGTAGATTCTGTGAAAGTTGAACCAGCAAAAGTAGATTCTGTGAAAGTTGAACCAGCTAAAGTAGATTCTCTGAAAGTTAAACCGGCAAAATCAGATTCTGTCAAAGTTGAACCAGCAAAAGTAGATTCTGTGAAAGTTGAACCAGCTAAAGTAGATTTTGTGAAAGTTGAACCGGTGAAAGCTGATTCTGTGAAAGATGAACCGGCAAAAGCAGATTCTGTGAAAGTTGAACCGGCAAAAGCAGATTCTGTGAAAGTCGAACCAGCAAAAAAAGATTCTGTGAAAGTTGAACCAGTGAAAGTTGAACCTGCTAAAGTTGAACCGGTGAAAGCTGATGCAGAAAAACGAGAACCTGTGAAAGATACACCTGCACCTCTCAAGAGTGGAGAAAAAAGAGTCAAGACCCAGCAGGAGTTGGAACATCATAATAGGTTATATGAAAAGAAACTGGCCAGTCAACAACAACACCAAGAAAAACACCAACAACAGCCACAACAGGTCCGACAACGGGTTGAACCTGCCGTGGAAGATCTCTCTAAAGGGATCCACGATGAGGCTCCTGTTTTACATCATCCCCAGATTCCTGAGCACACATGGAACAATTTTGACGAGGTAATATTACACTTTTATTTGCCTAGCCAGACAGTGTTTCGCGCTCCCCGCCCGTGGTTAGAAGGGTTAGAACATAAAAACTTTTATAATAGGGCGTGGTTTAATAGTGCGGTCACTGAACTTTAAATGTTAACTCTAAGTTACCCACTTGAAAATAGAAGAAATAAAAATACAATGACATGGTAAAATATGTTGATTAAAAAGTGTTATTTTAGTAAAAATCTGGGGGGTCGATAATACTGTAAAAGGAGGTTTCAATCTTTAGCTCAAACAATAACAGAATCTCGAAATGATGCAATAATATGTAAAAGTAGGAAGAACTCAACATGATCTACCTAACCTCAAAATTTCAAGTCTCTATCGCATCAGGCGGTGAAACAGTGACTTTGGGAAATTTCACAAAGCCCGAGTGCCTCCTTTGTACCTCCGGAGATCTCCAGAGGTGCAAGGGTATTTATAGTTTTTGGTTTTACGTTTAACCCAACTTTTCTCTCCGCAGAGTATTTCAACTGATTTCGACAAGATCTCCCATAGATTAATTATTCTTGTTGGGGGAACCGTTGGAACCATCTTTCTTGTCGTTATCCTCCTCCGAATGGCCTGTCCCGCTACAGAAGAGGGCCAGAGAGGCTCCACGTATCGATATGCAGACGCCGAACATGGACTTACAAGTGTGTCTAGCGATTTTAACAGTGAAGTGTTCCCGTGAGATGTAGAGTGAGATTGGGGTAAACTGTTTGAGAGGGGGGTTCCCCAGTGTGTAATATTTATTTGTTTTTATCCTGTTTTTCCTGATGATTAGGGGAAAAACTACGGAAAATGATTATAATAATGCCGGTATAATACTTAATTATTAGCTGGTTCCGGTTGTTGGATTTAATATTGCGTATCTAAACTATTGTTAAACTGTTGCGATGAATGAAAATATAGACTGAAGTATTATTCAACATTGTTGATGTTCACCATTTGCCTTCTTTTTTTTCAAATTTAAGCCTAATTGATTTGACGTGGGTCCAGACTTTGGATTCCGTGGGGGTGGGCAGTCGACAATTTGAACATTTTCAGTATAATTGGAGGGGTGAGGTGGTCTTCTCTTGCTTTCTTAAAATCAACAAATCTTTCACCATAGATTGAGGGTGGATTCAACTGATGTTTTCGCGTTCCAATCCCCGCTAGCAGTCTCCAAGTGTTATATCTGTATGGCGCGGTGCATGTGAGGTAGGTTGGACCGCGCAACCACACGGTATAACCTGCGCGCGCGGTCTCACCTGGATCACCTGTCCACCATAGGAAGGTGCACCGTACCTGAGCAGTGAGCAGGTTCAGGTTCTTTGTCTCAGTAGTTCCTTCAAGAAGTGAATTATTTCAGCTTCATGCCCCCCTTTGGAGATCTCCTGTGTGTAATCTTCTTTAGAAACACAGAGTACTGACGTACAAACTCAACCTCTTGACACTGTCCCTCATACTGAGTCACAGAGGCCGATTGATGCAGCTGTCGAAGCGAGGGCAGTGCAAAAATTCAACTCAAACCCGGTTATCGACCCGCCCATGCTATGATTCGGCTACGTTAGACAGTAGACACCATTCACCAGCTTATTTTAGATGGACTGTCAACCTCTGACAATTTAGAGAACTGAGAAGGTACCAGTACCACATTCTCTCCAGCCAAGTTTAGAAAAGTAAAAAGCAGTATCTTGGTTTTACGGTAACGCCTTTAGATATTATCTCAGACATAAAAATGGTAAAAAATAAATAAATAACTAAACTTGCTCTCCAAAAGCTTCTGTATAAATTGCAATATGATACAGTTACAGTTTGTGGCTTTTTTCTTTCATTTCATTCGTTCTTCGTTCGTTTTACTCGTCCTCTTGGCTGTAGCTCTCCGCAGTTAAATCCTTGGGGGTTGGTCCTCAGTTCCAAGTCGAGACCGTGTCTCAAGTGGACCGGGTCACATCACGAGCTCCCTGATTGAGTTACCTCTCTCACTTTCTTTCCATCCTCACCACAGATCAACAGTGCTGCACGTTGTGCTAAGTTCTTTCTGTTCACCAAGGCATGGCACCCAGTTCCACTGACTGTTTAGCGGTGGTCAGGCACTTGTAGAAGCACCGGAGGGTCTGGTACGTTCGGTAGGCCATGGCACCCTGTACCATCATGTTAAAGGAAGCAGCCACCGCAGCATACCTCAGCTCATCCACAAATGTCACATTGTGCACGTTCTCGGGTGTGTGAAGGCGCAGCGGAGCGGGGGTAGGTGCTGGAGGAGGAGAAGGGGTGACGGTTTTCTCCACCTTTGTTGGTGCTGGTTTAGGAGCAATCTTGGGAGAGGCTCCACGTATCGATATGCAGACGCCGAACATGGACTTACAAGTGTGTCTAGCGATTTTAACAGTGAAGTGTTCCCGTGAGATGTAGAGTGAGATTGGGGTAAACTGTTTGAGAGGGGGGTTCCCCAGTGTGTAATATTTATTTGTTTTTATCCTGTTTTTCCTGATGATTAGGGGAAAAACTACGGAAAATGATTATAATAATGCCGGTATAATACTTAATTATTAGCTGGTTCCGGTTGTTGGATTTAATATTGCGTATCTAAACTATTGTTAAACTGTTGCGATGAATGAAAATATAGACTGAAGTATTATTCAACATTGTTGATGTTCACCATTTGCCTTCTTTTTTTTCAAATTTAAGCCTAATTGATTTGACGTGGGTCCAGACTTTGGATTCCGTGGGGGTGGGCAGTCGACAATTTGAACATTTTCAGTATAATTGGAGGGGTGAGGTGGTCTTCTCTTGCTTTCTTAAAATCAACAAATCTTTCACCATAGATTGAGGGTGGATTCAACTGATGTTTTCGCGTTCCAATCCCCGCTAGCAGTCTCCAAGTGTTATATCTGTATGGCGCGGTGCATGTGAGGTAGGTTGGACCGCGCAACCACACGGTATAACCTGCGCGCGCGGTCTCACCTGGATCACCTGTCCACCATAGGAAGGTGCACCGTACCTGAGCAGTGAGCAGGTTCAGGTTCTTTGTCTCAGTAGAACCTTCAAGAAGTGAATTATTTCAGCTTCATGCCCCCCTTTGGAGATCTCCTGTGTGTAATCTTCTTTAGAAACACAGAGTACTGACGTACAAACTCAACCTCTTGACACTGTCCCTCATACTGAGTCACAGAGGCCGATTGATGCAGCTGTCGAAGCGAGGGCAGTGCAAAAATTCAACTCAAACCCGGTTATCGACCCGCCCATGCTATGATTCGGCTACGTTAGACAGTAGACACCATTCACCAGCTTATTTTAGATGGACTGTCAACCTCTGACAATTTAGAGAACTGAGAAGGTACCAGTACCACATTCTCTCCAGCCAAGTTTAGAAAAGTAAAAAGCAGTATCTTGGTTTTACGGTAACGCCTTTAGATATTATCTCAGACATAAAAATGGTAAAAAATAAATAAATAACTAAACTTGCTCTCCAAAAGCTTCTGTATAAATTGCAATATGATACAGTTACAGTTTGTGGCTTTTTTCTTTCATTTCATTCGTTCTTCGTTCGTTTTACTCGTCCTCTTGGCTGTAGCTCTCCGCAGTTAAATCCTTGGGGGTTGGTCCTCAGTTCCAAGTCGAGACCGTGTCTCAAGTGGACCGGGTCACATCACGAGCTCCCTGATTGAGTTACCTCTCTCACTTTCTTTCCATCCTCACCACAGATCAACAGTGCTGCACGTTGTGCTAAGTTCTTTCTGTTCACCAAGGCATGGCACCCAGTTCCACTGACTGTTTAGCGGTGGTCAGGCACTTGTAGAAGCACCGGAGGGTCTGGTACGTTCGGTAGGCCATGGCACCCTGTACCATCATGTTAAAGGAAGCAGCCACCGCAGCATACCTCAGCTCATCCACAAATGTCACATTGTGCACGTTCTCGGGTGTGTGAAGGCGCAGCGGAGCGGGGGTAGGTGCTGGAGGAGGAGAAGGGGTGACGGTTTTCTCCACCTTTGTTGGTGCTGGTTTAGGAGCAATCTTGGGAAGAACTGGTTGGGTAGCGGGGGCAACTTTCCTGGGTCCGGGCCTACTGTAGGGGTGAACACGGGCAGGAGAGACTTTCTCCTTTTTAATCACCAGCGTGTTTTTCTCTTGTTGCAGTTGCAGGACAGTTGTTGGGTCCTCCCGGAGGCTCTTCACGCCTGTGATAAACAGCTGATTTAGTCCGGGGCTGGTCTTCCCATTTGGTGAGGTGGTGGGCGACTTGGCGACGGGTGTAAAGGCTGACTTGTGAAGCTCATCCAGGGGCCTCTTTCTCCCCCTCTGTACTGTGGTCTGCTCGTTTTTGTCAGCAAAGGGCGTCCTCTCAGGAGACATGAGGGCGAGAGTGAAGGGTCCGGTTGTTTCGGGCTGTCCGTGGCTCAGTACCATATGTCGGTGGATGTTCCGCGGCTGGGAGAACTTCTTCGCACAATCGCCACACTTGTACGGCCGAGTATCGGTGATGGTGTTGTGTTCCTTGATATGCAGCTTCAGCTTGGCCAGAGCATCAAATCCTTTGGAACACTCAGAACAGGCGTACAACTGCTGAACTGGCTTCATCTGCTCAACGAAGGTCTTTTGGAAGTCACCTGAAAGAAGGGATATAGGTTAGAAACATGATCAACACACAAAGAACAAAGAAAATGGTTGCGCCTGAGATCGCGCCGGAGCGCGAGAGAGATATCTTCAATCATGGACCTCTCTCGCAAGACAAAGAGCGCTCGCGCTACACCATATCTCAAAAACATGGATCTGAATATTTCTCTGAAACTCACCATCAAGAGCAATAAGTTTGTAGCTGGGGAGGTGATCGACTGCGGTAACTGTTCTCCTCACGGCAATGGGAGCTGGCTCAGGGGTTCGGGAAGTAACATTCTTGTTATTATGGGACATGATGTGACTCTTCAGGTTGCCGTGATCGGTAAACTGTTGTCCACACCCACTAACATTGCAGGTAAAGGGCTTCTCCCCAGTATGCGACTTCAGGTGAACCTTTAGGTCGGTACTGGAGACAAAACTCCACTCACATTTCGGGTACTCGCATCGGAACGGACGTTCACCTGGGGAAGGGTAGGGGTTAGTTTTCTGTATTGAGAGCTCAGGTTTAATTGAGTTTGGACACGTTTTTTGCAGTTTCCTGCTTCAACTGTGGCTCATTGTGTGCGGTAAATAGAATTACTATTCACAGCTGCAATGAGCAGTCAAGCCCCTGAGCAGTTATTAAGAGGGCGTCTAATGACAGAGAGACATAGAAAGAATCACCCCCTCTTTCAATGCAACTCGCCCCGAGGGTGCCCGCCTAAAAATTTCGCAAAGCCCATCTGTTCAGCATCGGCTGAGAATGAGTCTTCACCAGGTCGCGCCGCGCTCACAGCAGCTTGCTCGTGGTGATACAGAGCTCTGAGCTTGCTACCAGCAAAACTATCAGATCGAATAAAGAAGAAAAACTCACCGGTATGAGATCGCATGTGGATTTTCAGGTTGGCAGCACGACTGTAGTCCTTTCCACAATCAGGAATGGGACAACGGTGGGGTCTCTCGCCACTGTGGGTCAGCATGTGGTTCTGAGAGGGAGAGATATAGGTCAGACAACTGTTCAAAGGGTAGCTGCAATAAGTTCAAAGCAAGGTCGTGGTATGATAAAACTAAAGCTGTGGCCAGTTGAGTAAGGGGGTTTAACAAGTGGCCAGTGCAAAAATCTAGCAATTGGGTGCAGATAAAAATGTAGCCATGCGATCTCTCAAGTAACAACCGACCAAGCAACAAAAAAAATGAGATGGTGAGACAGAGAAAAAAAATGCTACACCAGTTGAACACAAAAAATCAGGCATTAGGTGGGAATATTGCACTTTGTTAGGGCCAGATAGAAATATTGCAATATTGCACTTTGTTAGGGCCAGGGAGAAATATTGCAATATTTCAGAATTGAATGGTAGGACAAGCCCATGAGGTATCATGAAGTTGCTGCAGGTGGCATATTGTAGTTCAAATGTCGTGCTGAGATCGAAACAGAAAATAATGCTCAGTTCAGGAGGCAAGATATAGCAGAATAATATTAATAACAGCTTGAAATTCGCTGCAACTTTTTCCTGCGTTTCCTAATAATTTCCTGACACGAAAAATTTATTTCGGCCATCCTGCGATTATGATAAGTTGTGCAATATGCGATTTTCCAATGGTTATAAATATGGTCGCCCCAAGATATGATTATTTTTTCCCTGAAATCACTTTTTCTAGGCACTAAAATAGGGCCAGGTTGGCCAGGTCAATAATGCAGTGTTCACAAAAAAATAAGAGCCTTCAGGAACAACCGATACCACATAACCATTGGAAAATCGCACATTGCACAACTTATCATAATCAGAGGATGACCGGAAAAAATATTTGTGTGTCAGAAAATTATCAGGAATTTGCAGAAAGAGGCTTCAGAATAATTCCAAGCTGTTAACAAAAAATATGCGACAATCTCACAAGCAGGCAAATAAAGGTGGTGCGCTATTCTTTATCACAATCAAATATTCGGGGACACAAGTCAGATCAGGAGGGCAAAGAGGCTGATGGTACAAGACAAAATTATTGCAATATTGCAAGCTGAATTACCTTGAGAATGCTGCTTCAACTGTGGCTCATTGTGTGCGGTAAATAGAATTACTATTCACAGCTGCAATGAGCAGTCAAGCCCCTGAGCAGTTATTAAGAGGGCGTCTAATGACAGAGAGACATAGAAAGAATCACCCCCTCTTTCAATGCAACTCGCCCCGAGGGTGCCCGCCTAAAAATTTCGCAAAGCCCATCTGTTCAGCATCGGCTGAGAATGAGTCTTCACCAGGTCGCGCCGCGCTCACAGCAGCTTGCTCGTGGTGATACAGAGCTCTGAGCTTGCTACCAGCAAAACTATCAGATCGAATAAAGAACAAAAACTCACCGGTATGAGATCGCATGTGGATTTTCAGGTTGGCAGCACGACTGTAGTCCTTTCCACAATCAGGAATGGGACAACGGTGGGGTCTCTCGCCACTGTGGGTCAGCATGTGGTTCTGAGAGGGAGAGATATAGGTCAGACAACTGTTCAAAGGGTAGCTGCAATAAGTTCAAAGCAAGGTCGTGGTATGATAAAACTAAAGCTGTGGCCAGTTGAGTAAGGGGGTTTAACAAGTGGCCAGTGCAAAAATCTAGCAATTGGGTGCAGATAAAAATGTAGCCATGCGATCTCTCAAGTAACAACCGACCAAGCAACAAAAAAAATGAGATGGTGAGACAGAGAAAAAAAATGCTACACCAGTTGAACACAAAAAATCAGGCATTAGGTGGGAATATTGCACTTTGTTAGGGCCAGATAGAAATATTGCAATATTGCACTTTGTTAGGGCCAGGGAGAAATATTGCAATATTTCAGAATTGAATGGTAGGACAAGCCCATGAGGTATCATGAAGTTGCTGCAGGTGGCATATTGTAGTTCAAATGTCGTGCTGAGATCGAAACAGAAAATAATGCTCAGTTCAGGAGGCAAGATATAGCAGAATAATATTAATAACAGCTTGAAATTCGCTGCAACTTTTTCCTGCGTTTCCTAATAATTTCCTGACACGAAAAATTTATTTCGGCCATCCTGCGATTATGATAAGTTGTGCAATATGCGATTTTCCAATGGTTATAAATATGGTCGCCCCAAGATATGATTATTTTTTCCCTGAAATCACTTTTTCTAGGCACTAAAATAGGGCCAGGTTGGCCAGGTCAATAATGCAGTGTTCACAAAAAAATAAGAGCCTTCAGGAACAACCGATACCACATAACCATTGGAAAATCGCACATTGCACAACTTATCATAATCAGAGGATGACCGGAAAAAATATTTGTGTGTCAGAAAATTATCAGGAATTTGCAGAAAGAGGCTTCAGAATAATTCCAAGCTGTTAACAAAAAATATGCGACAATCTCACAAGCAGGCAAATAAAGGTGGTGCGCTATTCTTTATCACAATCAAATATTCGGGGACACAAGTCAGATCAGGAGGGCAAAGAGGCTGATGGTACAAGACAAAATTATTGCAATATTGCAAGCTGAATTACCTTGAGAATGCCGATGTGAGAGAATCGCTTGCCACAGGTATCGCACAGATAAGGTTTCTCGCCTGTGTGTGTTCTCATATGGGTCTTGAGGATGCCAGAGGTAGAGAACCGCTTATCACACACATCACAGCTGTATGGCCGTTCTCCGGTATGCGATCTCATATGGGAGTTGAGGTTTCCCTTGTGTTGGAATTGTTTGTTGCACACATCGCACAGGAAACGCTTTTCTGAGGGAAGGAAAAATGTGTTAGCGACAAGGAAATATTTTTATCAGCGATAAATATAATGAGAGATCTGGTCAAATAGCCCTATTTTTCTGATACGATGCTATTTGGGAAAATGTGTCTAGCCCTAGTCACGATAAAAAATCATATGATTTGTGGTTTTACTGTGTGGTTGAAGTTGTAGATATATTTTTAAATATTGTGTATCTTATTATGTGAGTTTGTAACAGTGCAGAGAAAACCACTGTGAGCCATGGAAAAATTGTGCGATACAGCTGAGATGATTATTTTACCTAAAATCATGTTTTTTGGAGGGGCTAAGGATTGAAGACGGCTTAGTAATAAAGGATTGCGAAGAGAAACAAAGAGGGATAGGTTGCGCTGTGTGCGCAATATGGCGGGAGAATACCCATTGGAAAGCCCGGAGGGTTCCACTTCAGCCCGCCAACCCTCATGGACACACATGAACAAAATTGCATGAGCTGAGATGTGAAAAAAGGGAATGAGATACATGCATTGTTACCCAGCTGGATGGTGTAGTGCAAATAAATTGTTGGAGAAATTCAGAAATTGGACTGTTCCATGTGGGACCAGATGCAGAGCTTTGATACAATATGGGCCATACAGTGGAATAGATAGGGGCCAAGGAATTTTTACTGATAGTGATATTGGCCTAGTGAACCGGGGAGATGCAGCTAAAATCCATTGAACTTGTAAAATAACCGTTGAAGCTATTT
>AVPN01000257.1:5908-17322 GCA_000695325.1 Pleurobrachia bachei | reverse complement strand
CAGCTAGAATAGAATATTGCAATGGAAATATTATCAATGCTATGAGTGCTATATCAGGACTACCCCATGAACCCGATTTAATATATTAAATCGGGCCCCCTATCCTAATGCCATGGGATCCTGCAGGGTGCTGCTGGAGTGGTAATATTTGTGTGATGATAGTGGCACTGGGGAAATTTTGTGGGGCTATAACAGTGTGCTATATTTTAGTTAAGTTGGAGGAATGGGATTAAAATATTACAACTTGTTGCGATCTACCTTGATATCAAAGTGGGTTGTGCTGTTATAGGTCTACCATGTGTGTAATAGTGTTGTGTGTTGGTCTATAAATTTTATAAAAGTTTGATAAAATAATATAAGTAAAGTTCAGATATTATGGAGCTAGGGGACCTACAGTGATAGCTACTGCATTAGTATAGGCGGGTGCGATAACATGGGTATATTGCAGGTGGTTTATATTAAATTGTGTGTTAGTGACTTAGAAAAAACATGTGCGGTGAACCTCTGTCAACATACCTTTCTTAGTATTCTGGGAAATGGGCACGGCAGTCGAGTTGAAGACGTTTTGAACAAGCATAGTGTAAACTTAAGACAAGTTGGGTTATAGCAATCGGAAAGTGTCCAAGTAAGAACTAAAGTCAGATGGGGAGATACTCCCAAAAATCATGAAAGATGTCACGTGTGATACTAGGACTGTCGCAGTGGTCATAAATCTGAGGGAGTCTTAACTACTCGATAACGGGTCAGCGGACCAACGTCCAATCAGAGGGCACCTCAGCTCTGCGAAGGAGGGGAATGACCTTCACGTGCGAGCTGCGCAATGTCTACTCGAGAGGCCGGCTCAGCGCACTGCGTGACTCCCTCTCTCCTCACAAAGTGCTCTGCTATTGGCTGGAGAGATGTCACGCGACGTTAATGCAGCGCCGCTATTGGCTAGTGTTGCCCAGTCACATGTGTCCCAATCTCTACAGAGCGAGCTAGCTTAGAACAGAGAGGAAGAGATGCAGAGAAAGAGAACAGGGGAAGCTGGTGTTTGTTCACGGACCAGATTGCAAGCTAAAAGAACCGGATTTTCACTAGAATTTCGAAATGCGATTATTGTTTCTGATAGTACTGGCCAAAAAGTGTATCTAGGAGGGTGTTCTAGGGAAATAAGGTGCTGTGAGAATTAGTGGGTGGAGTATGGATTGCGTCATGAGCGTGTTGCAGCAGCTATACCACCATTATATATCGGCTGTGCTGTGAGAGAGATAGATCTAGGTGGCAATTCTTTCCTACCTCAAAGAATAGCGGTCCCAGCTTCCAAGTTAGCGTGTCTGGTGCAATGCTCCTCCTCTATCTAGCAGCATGTTCTGATTTCCAGCCCAAAATGTCGGCGCTAACAGTAATATCCGTTTGGTTTTATCAGCAAGAGAAAAGGAAAGCAGGGTGAGGTCTATTCAGGGGCAGAGAGATATTCATCAGACGGATATTTGCTACAATATGGGGACAGAAAGTAGGGATTAGTTTTTAATTTGACATATGAAAATATTAAAACATGCTATCCCTAACATTCGAATGAAAAACTTGATGTGCGATCGACAATTGCAAACAAAGAAAGCAAGTTCGTGAAACAAAGAACAATCGCGCGGTGTGACAGAGAGTCAGAGAGGGAGAAAGAGAGAAAGATAAGCGCAGAGTTTGGTAAAACACGTCTCCCTCCCTACTCCTTCTCCGCAATAGTCCTGAGAGACTATTGTCTGCAGAGAGATCTGCAGAGTGGGCTGGTGAAGGAGGCGTTACATCTCACAACTTATTGCACTTATCAGTTGTACCGTGCTACTGTTGATTCACTTCGACCAATCATATTCTCGCAACTCTGCAACAATATTTTCTTTATCTCCAATTGTCTCTCTCCCCTTCTCTCTCACTCTCGCTCTCTCTATCTCTCTCGATCTCACTCTCTAGTTATCTTCCTTCGCACACCCTCTCAGACTCCTGTTTTATTTTACGTCTTGTTAAACACATGATCATATCTAGGAATTCCGATACCCCCAAGCCACTCCCTTCTATTCGTTATCTTATTCACTATGTTTGTCGCGATCGCTGCTTACCACGTCTTGCATTTTACCGTGATAAGAATTTGTGAGAGGTCCATTTATCTTTTATTCAACAACATGAGAATATGTATCTTATCTGCTGATAACCATTACAGTTAGCTGTGAGAGTGTGAGATACAAGGCTGTGCTTGATTCAGTTTGTCCTGTCAGGTGTCACTGACTATAATAGAAGTTGACTGGAACTCACAATGAAATGGGAATAACATTCACATTTCAATCACAGCCATTATTATTATGCCAAATTCAAAATATTTTTCAAACTTTCTCTACGCATCATCAAATGCTTCTTTATTCTCACGTTCCCTCTCCCTCTCTCTCTCTCTCCCTCTCCCTCTCCCTCTCTCTCTCGCTGTCTAAAACCATAATAATTTGTGTTATGACCCCCGTAAATCTAGATTCGTGATTCATTAGCCGATTGAGAAACTCGGCTAGGCGATAAAAATTGGGTAGCTCTTAGCTCTTGAGAGTAATCATCCGATTGTTGTCTCACACTGACTGTACATCGCGCAACCTACGCGGCCTCACGTAGCCGCACCGGTGCGAAGAGGAGGGTCTTATATGAGACGATCCGATTGGTAGGGCTGAATTGTAAGATTGTGAGAGAACAGAGTAACCGCAGTCCCTCATTTCGCAATATCCCAGTATCCCACCCTACAAGTGTTACAAGCTCAATTCAATATTGGTCACCATCACACTGGGTCTTCCCCAGGTTCTTAATTGCAAAATCCTTACTTGGCATTCACGGGCTTTGATCCGTGGGAACAGTTATTACAAACCAGGTAGAAATAGTGACATCTTCTTGTGTTTTAGGGCGAAGTTCGAGTTGAGACAGCCACCAGAGTTCTCTAACTCTTGTCCTCTGCATTCGGTTTGAGTGACGGTAGGCGTGAATGATTTCCCGTGAACCGGTGAACAGGGCTGGGTGAATTTATAGCACGCAATCTCCGTGGTCCCATCTACTATCACTCCCCATATCTCTCTCACCCTTTATCTTCCTCTCTGTTTAGTATCTCTCTCCCTCTCTGTTTCTCTCTCAAATTCTATCCTTCTCTCTCAGATTCCCCTTCCCTCTCTGTCTATCGCTCTCTCCGTAAATGACGATAACGCGTTTCTTTACAACTCATGCACGATCTAAACAATAAATGAAGAAAGACGTGGTCCGCTGCTGCCGCGGCTGAATAAACAACTTCAGATGCTTGCTAAGTTCATCAATCCATGGTCGCGCCGCGGTGGAACACACACTGAGAATTGAAGCCCAGGCAACCTGGCGCCTCTTCGCCCACCCAGCAGATCACCGTCCGCGTCCAAGTGGCATCTTAAACTCGATTAATGGTCGCGATATAAATATAGTTCTCTCACTTTCTATCTCTCTCCGTAGCTTTGGCCCCCTCCTCCCGCCAGACTAGGGCGGAATGACACAAAGTCATCAAAACAGCGAATAGAAAGATAGTAATCGTGAGAACTGAGAGAAGAATATGATACAGAGTGAGAGAGAGAGAGAGAGAGAGAAGGACGAGAGAGAAATATACCACTGGAATGAGAAAGATAGAAAGATAGAGATGTAGAGAGAGGGTGGGAGAGTGAGGGAGACGATTGAGAGACAGAGAGAGAGAGAGACAAATATAGAGAGAGACAGATAGAGGGAGAAAGTGAGATAGAGAGAGAAAGTGAGATAGATGGAATGAACCAAAGAAGATCAAGAGGTATGAGGAAGGAGGATATAGTGAGAGATTAAAACGTCTACCTCACCGGACAAATGAATGACGAATGAGGGAGGGAGAGAGAGATAGAGAGGAGGGGGGATGGATAAAGAGAGATAGACGAGCGTTGAGAAGGGTTGTATCCTGGTTTGAATGACGGCTCACCAATGTTTATTCAGCTAACTCTCACTCTTTCTACTCTCACCTCTCCCTCCTCTGTTTGGAAAGCCCTGTGGGAGAGTTCTACTCCTAATTGCAAGCCCCCTCAGGGTTTCGTTGACTACTGTGTAGCTTACTCAACTCTCTCCCTGTTCTCTCTTCCTTTCTTCTCTCTCTCCCTTTCTCTCTACTTTTGCCTTTCTCTCTCTCTCACATCAATCCATGGTCGCGCCGCGGTGGAACACACACTGAGAATTGACGCCCAGGCAACCTGGCGCCTCTTCGCCCACCCAGCAGATCACCGTCCGCGTCCAAGTGGCATCTTAAACTCGATTAATGGTCGCGATATAAATATAGTTCTCTCACTTTCTATCTCTCTCCGTAGCTTTGGCCCCCTCCTCCCGCCAGACTAGGGCGGAATGACACAAAGTCATCAAAACAGCGAATAGAAAGATAGTAATCGTGAGAACTGAGAGAAGCATATGATACATAGTGAGAGAAAGAGAGATAGAGAGGGACGAGAGAGAGAATATACCACTGGAATGAGGAAGATAGGAAGATAGAGATGGAGAGAGAGAGAGAGAGGGTGGGAGAGGATAGAGAGACAGGGAGACGGAGAGGGAGCTGGAGTGAGAGGAGAGACAGATAGAGAGAGATAGCTAGAGAGAGTGAGAGAGAAAGTGAGATAGATGGAATGAACCAAAGAAGATCAAGAGGTATGAGGAAGGAGGATATAGTGAGAGATTAAAAACGTCTACCTCACCGGACAAATGAATGACGAATGAGGGATAGATGGGGAGAGAGAGAGGATGGATAGAGGGGAGATGGATAGGGAGAGAGTTGAGAAGGGTTGTATCCTGGTTTGAATGACGGCTCACCGAATGTTTATTCAGCTAACTCTCACTCTTTCTACTCTCACCTCTCCCTCCTCTGTTTGGAAAGCCCTGTGGGAGAGTTCTACTCCTAATTGCAAGCCCCCTCAGGGTTTCGTTGACTACTGTGTAGCTTACTCAGCTCTCTCTCTCTGTTCTTTCTTCTCTCGCTCTCTCTCTCCCTTTCTCTCTACTTTTGCCTTTCTCTCTCTCTCTCTCTCTCTCTCTCTCTCTCTCTCCGAATCGGTTGACTACTCACTTCCTATAATGGCCCTAGTAGATGCGCTACAGGAGGGAATAATAACCTTACAGAGATAACCTCATTTAGTAGCCTCCCCGTGAAAAGAGATACCTTCCTATTTCTCTTGTTTTTCATCTATTTCCGAACTGTTCTTCCCTTCACTATCTGACTATTTCAAAATCAAATTAATCTAAATGATCCTGAATCTACTGCTGGACAAAAGTAGTCTGCCCGATCATTCGGCCGCACTGGATATGTCGCCGCAGTGCCGGCAGTGCAGTAGGAATAGTTCTCATGAGACGACGTCCCATGAGTTGGTCATTAGTATTTCATTAGAATTCAATTGCAGAGAAAATAAAACACAGAATTCGAGAATCACATTTCCACACTGGCCAGACAATAAAATACCGCACTTCGGTACCCAGTACCGGTCATGATAATAGTTATAGACGTGAATAGAAAGTAGGAATTCACATTCCAAAAGCAATTATCTCTATATCCCTAGCCTACTCTATCATACTGTTATAATAATTCTCACTCTACTATATTCCTACTGGTATTGTTTCAGCTGTCTGTTCATCTTTCATTGTCTACATTCCTGCTTCCCATTTCTCACATTTCACCTCTCTCCCTCCGATCATATCAAGCTCCGCAGCACGGTTGAGGCTGTTTGATCCCACAAAAGCAATACTTTAGCTCGTGTACTCTATACTCGGGAAGGAGCACAAAGTTCTCCTCCTCAAAGGGGGTGATATTACAATACGTCTGAATCGCCCGAACCACCTTTAGCACAAAATACGCAGAGAGAAACACCCCAATAAGAATCCATATCTGTCTAACGGCCATCGGACAACACACCGTCTCACCTCTGGTGTTGAGACAGCACTCCGAGTTATTGGAACAGCACTTGCCGGGTAGATTGATTGCGTCCGGTATGCAGCAGATCTCAGAGTCACCCTTGCAACAGTTTCCATAGCAACAATCCTCGTAATCCATGCAGCAATAGGGAACAAGATGGTCAGCATGGGTGGGTCCCTCCCTAATCGTGTTCTCATGGGGGCTACTTGTCCAGTATGCGCAGCAGTTCTCTTTGTAGTTGTCACACGTGGAATTCTTGTCAATTCCCTTTCGTTTGAGATCGATAAAGTTTCTACAAAACTGTAGATGGTGTGTTGGATCGAAGCTAACCCGTGATAGACCCTCCACAATTTTAGGAAGTTGTACCGCAAGGTATATAATAAGAGTAACGTTGGAACCACATTGTGACATGGTTGTAGTAGTAGGTCCCTAGAAAAAGATGTTGAGATTGTGTTGGGTGGTGAGTTGTTGAGTAAGGGGTCACTAAACAAGTAGTAAGCCAAACACAGCTACAATCTAACTATCGGAGTGCTATAACATGTTGACTAACAACAAGCTATAACACTAAACGTATAACAGAGATTCCTTACATGTGGCCTACTGGGCTTGTTTCCTGTTGAATTACACATGAAGTTTCTTGGGAGTTTCTATTAGCCGCACCCACACCATTTTCTAGCTACAAAACTCACCTCTCTTCGTCTCTCCCTTTCAGTTTCTCTCTCTCTCTTCCTTTCATTTTCTCATTCCACAGAAATAAGCATTGTTATGTTCTAACCCCCTTTTACAATCCACCCGCGGGGCGTGTGAACTGTAGTCATAACTTGGCAAAATAAGCAAGGCTTAACCAGCCACAGCAACAGATAAGCTTAGCACAATATATGGTCATTGGTCAGGAAACAAGTTTCGTGAGAATCTCAAGCTTTTGTTCCCATTTCACCGATTGCTGCACCATGAATCAGGATTACCAGTGGAGGAGGGTTCTCAAAAGTCAGACAATCGAGTACGAGGGGGCCGGGAGTGGTCAGACAGTCCGCATTTTAGAGTTAATTTTGCATTAAAAGTGTTCTACTGTTTTTTGGGTCATGTTGGTTCTCCCGTGATGTTTCAGATAGTTTGGCGGAGTAAGAGGGTGTGATTGATGAGATACCCACAAAATGTTGTTTTTCTTTGTCATCTTATTCTTACCCAGTTTCCAAAACCACATTAGAGGTCAGAGGGAGTTTCCAGTTTAGAACCAATCAGCGTGTAAACTGACACTGGCAACGACATTAATTGGGGCTGATAATTGGGAATTCAAAATGTGGCTCGATTGGTTTATTCCCGACGTAACTGAGTTGTGTCATGGTAACTGGGTGTTGTCATGGTAACTGAATGTTGTCATGGTAACTGAATGTTGTCATGGTAAATGAGTGCTAACATGGTAACTGAGTGTTATTATGGTAACTGTGTGTTGTCATGGTAAATGAGTATTGTCATGGTAACTGGGTGTTGTCATGGTAACTGAGTGTTAACATGGTAACTGAATGTTGTCATGGTAACTGGGTGTTGTCATGGTAACTGGGTGTTGTCATGGTAACTGAGTGTTGTCATGGTAACTGGGTGTTGTCATGGTAACTGAGTGTTGTCATGGTAACTGGGTGTTGTCATGGTAACTGAGTGTTGTCATGGTAACTGGGTGTTGTCATGGTAACTGAGTGTTGTCATGGTAACTGGGTGTTGTCATGGTAACTGAGTGTTGTCATGGTAACTGGGTGTTGTCATGGTAACTGAGTGTTGTCATGGTAACTGGGTGTTGTCATGGTAACTGAGTGTTGTCATGGTAACTGGGTGTTGTCATGGTAACTGAGTGTTGTCATGGTAACTGGGTGTTGTCATGGTAACTGAGTGTTGTCATGGTAACTGGGTGTTGTCATGGTAACTGAGTGTTGTCATGGTAACTGGGTGTTGTCATGGTAACTGAGTGTTGTCATGGTAACTGGGTGTTGTCATGGTAACTGAGTGTTGTCATGGTAACTGGGTGTTGTCATGGTAACTGAGTGTTGTCATGGTAACTGGGTGTTGTCATGGTAACTGAGTGTTGTCATGGTAACTGGGTGTTGTCATGGTAACTGAGTGTTGTCATGGTAACTGGGTGTTGTCATGGTAACTGAGTGTTGTCATGGTAACTGGGTGTTGTCATGGTAACTGAGTGTTGTCATGGTAACTGGGTGTTGTCATGGTAACTGAGTGTTGTCATGGTAACTGGGTGTTGTCATGGTAACTGAGTGTTGTCATGGTAACTGGGTGTTGTCATGGTAACTGAGTGTTGTCATGGTAACTGGGTGTTGTCATGGTAACTGAGTGTTGTCATGGTAACTGGGTGTTGTCATGGTAACTGGGTGTTGTCATGGTAACTGGGTGTTGTCATGGTAACTGGGTGTTGTCATGGTAACTGGGTGTTGTCATGGTAACTGGGTGTTGTCATGGTAACTGGGTGTTGTCATGGTAACTGGGTGTTGTCATGGTAACTGGGTGTTGTCATGGTAACTGGGTGTTGTCATGGTAACTGGGTGTTGTCATGGTAACTGGGTGTTGTCATGGTAACTGGGTGTTGTCATGGTAACTGGGTGTTGTCATGGTAACTGGGTGTTGTCATGGTAACTGGGTGTTGTCATGGTAACTGGGTGTTGTCATGGTAACTGGGTGTTGTCATGGTAACTGAGTGTTAACATGGTAACTGAGTGTTGTCATGGTAACTGAGTGTTGTCATGGTAACTGGGGTTGTCATGGTAACTGGGTGTTGTCATGGTAACTGAGTGTTGTCATGATAACTGGGTGTTGTCATGGTAACTGAGTGTTGTCATGGTAACTGGGTGTTGTCATGGTAAATGAGTGTTGTCATGGTAACTGAATGTTGTCATGGTAACTGAGTGTACCCATGGTAACTGAGTGTTGTCATGGTAACTGGGGGTTGTCATGGTAACTGGGGGTTGTCATGGTAACTGGGTGTTGTCATAGCAACTGAGTGTTGTCATGGTAACTGGGTGTTGTCATGGTAACTGAGTGTTAACATGGTAACTAAGTGTTGTCATGGTAACTAAGTGTTGTCATGGTAATAGAATGTTAACATGGTAACTTGTTGACTTACCTTACTCAACAAATAGTAACTGGATGTTGTCATGGTAACTTACATGTATGC
Source organism: Pleurobrachia bachei (assembly GCA_000695325.1). Taxonomy (NCBI): domain Eukaryota; kingdom Metazoa; phylum Ctenophora; class Tentaculata; order Cydippida; family Pleurobrachiidae; genus Pleurobrachia; species Pleurobrachia bachei. Next base: position 8,215 of record AVPN01000257.1, on the reverse strand, counting down.
TGCCATGGTGACACAAACAGCTCGAGTAGCTCAAATTATCGTCAATAAACAATTCTATGATTGGTTTTCCCCTATTTCCTATTGGTTCTCCACTAACAACCGATATGACAACCCAACACTATAAAACTGTCTGGCGCCGTTTATCAATTCTGAGCGGGGGCGCCGCCAGACAGAAACTAACTGGATAAACCATCTCATGATACTGCCTACTGGTAGCGTTTTTTTCTGAATGGTTGCCTTATTTGGGCAGTTACCTTGTTTGGGCAGGTGCAACTAGTTGCCTTATTTGGACTGGTGCAACTAGTTGCCTTATTTGGGTAGCCGCCTTATTTGGGCAGGTACAACTAGTTGCCTTATTTGAACTGGTGCAACTAGTTGCCTTATTTGGGTAGCCGTCTTATTTGGGCAGGTGCAACTAGTTGCCTTATTTTGGTAGCCGCCTTATTTGGACAGGTGTAATTCGTTGCCTTATTTGGACAGGTGCAACTAGTTGCCTTATTTGGGCAGATGCAACTAGTGGCCTTATTTGGGTAGTGGCCTTATTTGAACAGTGCCCTTATTTGGACATAGACCACGCACAACGGTCAACAAGGCTTTAGATCCAATATTGGCGCGAGATTTGTTTATTTTCATTGAACTTTGTCCTCGGTTGCTTAGATATATTTGTGATCCTCAGTTCAGCAATCCTCAGATGATTCACTTGGGTGTCCCGTATTACACACCGTTTCATTAAACCCGACCAAAATGTCAAATGGGCTGTCGAAACCCACCACCCGTATATGTAGTACCGTGACTGTGATAGAATACAGAGGTTTTATTTGTTGAGTTCAACAAGATTTGAGTGCAGAATGACATTGGTATCATGGCTTATGATTGTGTTTTTGTTACCCCCTTTTGAACACGTAAAAAGACGCGTTTTTCAAAACAAAGTGTTGGGCCAGCCAACAAAATCAAGTTGCAATAAATCACATAATTCATTTTGTAAAACATAAGAGTTCTTTTTTAATATTTTCAAAAGTTTTTTGAGAGTTTTTCACAGCACACAATCAAGTCACATAGCAATCACGAACACACACACATTTACACAGCAGCGGAGGTGTCCTTGCATCGATGAAGGAGTCAGCTGTTAGGTCGAGCGGTAGCGGGGACTGGGGAGTTTGTAGAGGTAGGCTGGTAGCGGTGGGAGGTTGTAGAAGGTCGGTGAAGCGGTAGCACAGCGAGGTTGTAGCCATGGGACTGTAGCAGATCCGGTAGCTGGGACTGCCAGGGTTGTGGCAGGTAGCTGGGACTGCTGCAGTAGCCGGGGTTGTAGATACGGTTAGAAAAAGTTCATATCAACCGGCAACCACATGGGTACGGTGGGTTGTTTGCCAGCAGCTTTGAGGGGTTGAAACCCTCATTGTAGCTACTGTATTATGAACAGTCACCACAATCAGCGAAGCAAAAGTTCCGATGTCGGGCACAATACCCACAACATCATGGTGGGAGATATCAGGAACAGTTATAGCATTTCGGGAACTAATCTGCCGCTGTTCCAAGTGTTCGGACCTAGACAAAAGTGTTCAATCTGCAGGTTAACATAACTGATATCAAACAAGTCCAAAACACAGCTGAAGAGTATGTTAGAGATCCATCACGCTGAGAGGAAGAGGATGCGAAGAGGTGTGATCGTTAGAGACTGAGAGAGAGAGAGAGACAGGAGAGATCAACAACAGTGGTGTAAACACAGGTCCATCATTTGTCTGTGCAGTTATCAGGAAATGAGCACTCCGCCACGAGGAGACGTCAAATCGTGTCACACAAGGAAGAGAGGAGGGCACATGCTTGACAGACTCACTGATTTGTGTTCGCTACAGTCCCCACAGGGCGCCCTGGGTCACATGACCTCGCTGGGTCACGTGGTCATTGGGGATGTCACGTGATCCTACCTCTTGCAATCTCTATTAGCGCTAATAGAGGCCCTACGCAACCAATAGGGAGCCTCGCACGCCTGTAAAGAGCACTCTTCCCCACGTGCTACAGTCTTCTCTCTCTACCCTCTCTCTCTCTACCTCTCTTAGGTATATATGTCTCACACACTCCCAGATCAATCACCTGTCGAGAGGGAGAGCTATAGAGGGGGAGACGAGGCATGTGATTGGTTGCGCAAGGGTATCACGTGGTTACCCCCCAAAACGATGTACCTAACAATTACTCTCGGTCCAAAATTGCACCATGCCCCAGGGTTCTCTCTTCTCTCTCTTCTCTCTCTTCTCTATCTTCTCTCTCTCTTTCTCTCTCTCTCTCTCTCTCTCTCTCTCTCTCTCT
>AVPN01000256.1:38766-49661 GCA_000695325.1 Pleurobrachia bachei | reverse complement strand
CTCTCTCTCTCTCTCTCTCTCTCTCTCTCTCTCTTTCTCTCTCTCTTTCTCCTCTCTCTCTCTCTTTCACTTTCTCTCTCCTCTCTTTCTCTTTCTCTCTCTCTTTCTCTCTCTCTCTTTCTCTCTCTTCGGCCTGTCCCTCCCACAACAAGTTAAGATCGATATAATGCTTGTTTGAGATCACATATTCCAAACATGTTATGTCCTAATTACGTTATATAATGCTTAACGATCTCAGCTCGCGTCATATCGGCCCAGGTTTCCATCTCCTTCATTCTAAATCACCACTAACACGCATGTGCAATATATTCAGAGCACGACCGAGATGTGAACTCATGTACTTCACCTGTGAATTTGATTGTGATACATAAATTGATCTATTATAATAATAATAGCGAATGATCATACCGTTTCCTGGATAGTTCAATATCTGGTACAATTTGGCGGTGGGTAAAATACATGTGTTTTACCCACCGCCAAATTTTATCAGTCCTGTGTGCGTACGTGGTCGAATCTGATTATATCAGGTCGTTTGGAAATTTGGCGACAAGCTTTTTTTGGCATCTGACCTAGCGTTGTCGTAAAGAAGTCGCCCTATGTATCTCTCTCCCGTACATCTAAATCATATTACTATATTGGGTTCTGATCTGGCCATGTCAATTATTACATAGCTAGGTAGATTTTTCATAAGACTATTCATAATATGAAGTGATGAAGTTAGAAAGTCCGGGGTTAGGAGCAAATAAAACTTGTGAGTTTATACGTTATAAGGTTTAATGACAGAGAGTGAGATAGGGATATTAGGGACTGTATATATGAACTATACTGTTCTGGCGAAAAGCAATTAATTCCGTCTGACTTAAATCATAAGAGATAATCAAGACTGTAATATCTTTGTTCTCTCTTCTCAATTCCCAGCTGACACGCACATATCACCATGATTATGAGAGAATTTCTCTCCCAATCAAGCATTGTTTCTCAGAATGCTCAGATCGCAGCAATGAGCCCTATAATACGAGATGGTCTTTTCCTCTGCACATATAATTATCTTCATAATGATATATTTCTCTCATCTATCTAGTAGTGCTGAATCATACCCATTGCCATGCTTGACTATGCAAGCACATAGGTAGAGAGGGAGAGAGAGAGGGGGGGGGAGAGATATAGATATAGAGTGAGACAGTGAATGAAGGAAAGAAAAAGAGAGATGGGTGTATGTGTTATCTTCTGATCGTCAGTTCAGCCCGAGGATTTCGGTATTAATTGCTGCAGCATCATGATGATGATGAGCGTCAGAGATAGGGAGATGATTGAGAGAGACTAGAGCGTGAAAGAGAGAGTGTGAGAGAGATAGAGAGATAGTGAGAGCCAAAAGTGAGTACGCAAGGACGGCGTTAACAGACTTTAAGACATGATGAGTTATAAATGGGAGTGACTGATAATATAATGTGTACTACGCATTTTAATGTGTTCGATTTGAATGGGAAATTGGTATTGTTTCATTTTAAACTGTCCTTAATTTCTTTCACTACACGATCCGTTCAATACATAATTGGTCCATTAGAAGCTGGGTAGGCGTGTGTCTGATCTAAACCATATATATTCATAATATATATTCCATAATTCCACGATTCATGCATGGATCCTCACTCCGTATGATTTCATGAATATACCATTCTCACTGAATATGTGCCATCCTTCCTAGTGCAGGTCGTTATACCTGTACTTCTTGCAGTCTTTGAATTGCCGCACATAATTTCGTTCTCTCCCAGCTGCTTAAATTGCCAATTCAACTCATATTCGATATCCTGCTCCCTGCGTTGGATATTATTCCGCTTGTTGCCGTGTGGCGATGTGACATGACATTATACTGCATGTGTGCACATAATATGCTTGACACGCTGTGCATGTTGTACATGACACTAGCTAGGACACGAGCACTTCGAGCTCCTTTTTCTTTCTGCCACTCTGTCTCTATTCACTCATTTTAGTCAATTACTTTGGTCACTATCTAATCTCTATATTCATTCTAATCTCAAGTCACTCACTTTAGTCACTCTAATCACTAGTCATTATCTACTCAAGTTTCGTGTTTTTACCACAATCGTCAGAACAATCTGACGATTGTGTAAAAACATGAAACTTGGTAAACACATAAACAATTATTATGTCACTCTAATTTCTCTATACTTAATACTACTCATTCTAATCTCTAGTCACTCTAATTTCTAGTCACTGGTCTAATTTCTAACTTGGTAATGAAATTACCCCTACTACCTGTGGGTGTACCAGCGTGTACTACTGGGAGGCATATATACGTGGCATATACGTGGCTGAACATGGTGTTGTGAGACGTACACACAAATTCTTATCTCTCTTGAAAACTCGAGTCCCACAATGACTAACCTTATTATTGGTTTGGAGGTCATATCAGTAAGGGGTTTCGACATTGAACAGTTGTTGTAACAATTGTCTCCCCTCCCTTTCTCTCTGCCTGTACATTAGAATCATACCCATTGCCATGCTTGACTATGCAAGCACATAGGTAGAGAGGGAGAGAGAGAGGGGGGGGGAGAGATATAGATATAGAGTGAGACAGTGAATGAAGGAAAGAAAAAGAGAGATGGGTGTATGTGTTATCTTCTGATCGTCAGTTCAGCCCGAGGATTTCGGTATTAATTGCTGCAGCATCATGATGATGATGAGCGTCAGAGATAGGGAGATGATTGAGAGAGACTAGAGCGTGAAAGAGAGAGTGTGAGAGAGATAGAGAGATAGTGAGAGCTAAAAGTGAGTACGCAAGGACGGCGTTAACAGACTTTAAGACATGATGAGTTATAAATGGGAGTGACTGATAATATAATGTGTACTACGCATTTTAATGTGTTCGATTTGAATGGGAAATTGGTATTGTTTCATTTTAAACTGTCCTTAATTTCTTTCACTACACGATCCGTTCAATACATAATTGGTCCATTAGAAGCTGGGTAGGCGTGTGTCTGATCTAAACCATATATATTCATAATATATATTCCATAATTCCACGATTCATGCATGGATCCTCACTCCGTATGATTTCATGAATATACCATTCTCACTGAATATGTGCCATCCTTCCTAGTGCAGGTCGTTATACCTGTACTTCTTGCAGTCTTTGAATTGCCGCACATAATTTCGTTCTCTCCCAGCTGCTTAAATTGCCAATTCAACTCATATTCGATATCCTGCTCCCTGCGTTGGATATTATTCCGCTTGTTGCCGTGTGGCGATGTGACATGACATTATACTGCATGTGTGCACATAATATGCTTGACACGCTGTGCATGTTGTACATGACACTAGCTAGGACACGAGCACTTCGAGCTCCTTTTTCTTTCTGCCACTCTGTCTCTATTCACTCATTTTAGTCAATTACTTTGGTCACTATCTAATCTCTATATTCATTCTAATCTCAAGTCACTCACTTTAGTCACTCTAATCACTAGTCATTATCTACTCAAGTTTCGTGTTTTTACCACAATCGTCAGAACAATCTGACGATTGTGTAAAAACATGAAACTTGGTAAACACATAAACAATTATTATGTCACTCTAATTTCTCTATACTTAATACTACTCATTCTAATCTCTAGTCACTCTAATTTCTAGTCACTGGTCTAATTTCTAACTTGGTAATGAAATTACCCCTACTACCTGTGGGTGTACCAGCGTGTACTACTGGGAGGCATATATGTACGTGTATGATATATACGTGGCTAAACATGGTGTTGTGTGACGTACACACAAATTCTTATCTCTCTTGAAAACTCGAGTCCCACAATGACTAACCTTATTATTGGTTTGGAGGTCATATCAGTAAGGGGTTTCGACATTGAACAGTTGTTGTAACAATTGTCTCCCCTCCCTTTCTCTCTGCCTGTACATTAGCTTGATATGATTGAGTTCAGCTGCATAACCGTATTTTCTCTTCTAACCCGCCATGTTGGGCATGACAAAGACCCTCCTTGTGTAGTGTGTGTATTGGTCAATGAGAAATGAGGGATTAGAGTGACACAACTTTGTTATAAATGTTTCATCTATGGTGTTTATCCTCTCATCGACCTATATCCGATTTACTTACATTAGTGTCAGGTAAAGTTTTACTTATCTGGCCCTGTCGTGTCTGTGGCGGTATACAAAACTTAATATTATTATTATTATTATTATATCACTCTCTTGTTCCCACTACCATTATATACTTTGGGGTTGAACGTACGGTTCGTGTGCTCGTAGACTTTTCTGCACGTGCCTTTACATAACGAGAGAGAGGGAGAGAGCGAGATAAAGAGAGATAGTGGGTCATTATAATTGTTGTTATAACAGTCGGCATACTTCCCGTGGTTGATATATTTCATATTCCCTACTACCCTTTTCATCACATATATACTCACTCATTCAATATCTCCATATTGTTGGCCTGTTGGGTGTGGTGACTGGTCTTTGATGTTGAACCGAATAGAAGGCCGGTGGGCGGCGGGTACTGCATGCTAAACAGCAGTGAATACAATAGAGGTTATAAACATCATCCCATTCATGGCCTTCCTTCCCTCTCTCATTCCTTCCTTCCCTCACGTTTTCTGCCCTCAGAGTCTCACTTAATGAAAATTAGTCGGGACTAAACCTTTAAAATGAGAAAAATTGCGGCTAAGTCATCCATTGTCAGTTTCAATTTAATTACAGAGAGAGATATATCTTTAAAAAAACAGTGATTAGCCACTTTGAATAACGTTCTTATAGAATACGATAAACGTTTATTCAGAACCTAATCAGCTAATTAGCTGTATTACATTTGATAGTTTGTTTACTGTAAGCATATATTATATATATATTACAGACGGTTTCATTCCTTTGTTACATAATTAGATATTCCTTTGTTTCCAAAATGACAATATGTAATCGCGTCCAACCGTTTTTTGGCGAAAATTGTTGTGAAATGTCTAAAGCAGTTGTTGTAATTCTTCTAATTTCTCTCTCATTTTTTTTTCATGTGACTCTCTCTCTCTCTCTCTCTCTTTCTCTCTCTCTCTCTCTCTCTCTCTCTTCTCTCTCTTTCCGGTGGTTCTGTACCTACAATCAAGCACATTATTTATAGCTGCTACAACTTGTAGTTGTGTTTGAAAATAGCACGTGAGAGAAAAGGGGAGAGAGAGAGAGAGAGAGAGAGAGAGAGAGAGAGAGAGAGAAAGAGAGAGACACTTTCTACAGATAGAGACGTGAGATATTGGCGTGATGAGTGAAATACACAAAACAAACGGACACAAATTGTAATGGAGAGTTGATTGGCGCTAAATTATATCTGCCGCGGGAATTGTATAATTGTTTGAGAAGGTTAGAATTTTCTCAGCTTTCACATATTATTTTAAATTATATTTGATTATGCATGATACGCCCTCCTAATACATATAAGTAACTTATAAATTTGCTTCAATCAATTGCTAGCAATTACAATTTTAGCCTGTCACAATACCTGCCAACAATAGGAGTCAAAGCTCTGTCTTGGTTTGATGTGTACGCCCTGGCAGCAACAGTCGAGTCAATATACCACTCCTATAAATTAACAGAGGTTTAGGCTTCTAATAATCATAGAGCGTGTTGAGTAGCCGTGATTCTCCGTCGTTAATTGTTTCAGCGCATTTTTTCTCAATGCTTGAGTTAATTACAGAGACCGCATAAATTACAAAACTCACTGTCCCTCACATGGTTCGCTCACTCTCAATCCCAACTATTACCGACATGTTCGACATGACGTCACGTTGACTACGTCACACTATGCTTGTTATAAAAGCAGCTCGAATTTAACTCCTTAATTCCCCCTCCAAACCGAAGAACCACAATAATTCTGCACGGTAACTGTACGGTTTCCTGTTATTTTTAGACAGGCAGAATGCAGAACCGTTTTAACCTTGTTTTCAGTCACGTTTGTGAATGTTGGAGTTATTTTTAGTGACATTATATCTAGCTCTTGGTGATACCAGTATGTATAATAAATTAATGTTGAAATGTTTGGCACGTAGAGCATTCTCTTAGTTAATGAACGTTGAAAGACCCTGTCTGAGTGTTTTGGTACAGCTCTGGACTGAGATGTTATATAGTAGGGGAGATATAGCTCCAGACTGTCACTGTTAATTTACATACTAGACGAACTTCCTTACAATATTCCGGCACTGTTACAGACTTGATCCATGCTGAATGCAGTGTGGGCAACTGCAGGAGGCATCTTTCTTTGCCGCTTTCTGTATTGCTACATGTATGTCTTGTTTTGAGGATACAATTATCGGGCTCCTCAAGCTATTTTATCTAATTTAGACAGCTATAACGGCTACCTTCAGATACCTCCTACCCATGAACACATGTCACATAATCATAGTCTCTTGTTTGACTTGTTAATGTAAAAGTGAAACATATTATGAAGAAAAACACAGTGGCTTTTGGGGCTGTGGCATGCCTTTGTTCTAGATGAGGTATTATGGCGAATACACTATTATAATACACTGCTCTCCACTCTGTCCCCTCTGTTATACAGAGGGTCTCTCTATATATCCTCTCTTTTATCTCTTTCTTCATCTCCATCTTTGTTTTCTGAAATTACTATTTCGTTAACAACATGAAATTCATTGGCCCTTTGCATACCAACAGTTCCGGCCGTATATCTAATTTTCATTTCCTGTATCAATCAGAATTTTCCTCTCTGTCTGTCGCAGAGGGCCAGGCTTTATGTGGGTCACGATAATTTATCTTTTGATCTATTTTTATTTGATTTTTCCCTCTCTCTTTCTCCCTTTCTCTCCCTCATTCCCATCTCTTTCCCTCTTGATCTACTCCTTCCCATCTCTCTTTTCACTTTAATTACTGTTGATAGTACTGGATAAGAATAATTATTTAACTAGATCACTGGTCGTAACGACGAGAAAACAGCGTAATTATATTGAGCGTTCAGTTGGCATGGTCTAGCTTTGTACAGGATGCATGCTGATCTAATAAATCTTTCACGACTCAACTTACTATTACTCCAGAGAGAAACAATTTCGGAAGTGTTTTGTGGCCAATTTTATTAGAAACCTAATCTAATAAAACCCTGGTTATCTCCTACAATTTATTTAGTCAGTTCATTTAACCAACTTTACACAGATGATCTGTCTAGGAGTTAGGACGCTCATTTGAGCTAAGTACTAGGTACATATATATATATGTATAGTAAAAGACATCACAGAGAAGACACACACAAACAGATGAAAAGACAGAAGGCATCTTTCATTGCCGCTTTCTGTTTTGCTACATGTATGTCTTGTTTTGAGGATACAATCGGGCTCCTCAAGCTATTTTATCTAACTTAGACAGCTTTAACGGCTACCTTCAGATACCTCCTACCCATGAACACATGTCACATAATCATAGTCTCTTGTTTGACTTGTTAATGTAAAAGTGAAACATATTATGAAGAAAAACACAGTGGCTTTTGGGGCTGTGGCATGCCTTTGTTCTAGATGAGGTATTATGGCGAATACACTATTATAATACACTGCTCTCCACTCTGTCCCCTCTGTTATACAGAGGGTCGCTCTATATTCTCTATATCCTCTCTTTTATCTCTTTCTTCATCTCCATCTTTGTTTTCTGAAAAGTAGTGTAAACACTATTTCGTTAACAACATGAAACTCATTGGCCCTTTCGCTCATTTACATACCAATAGTTCCGGCCGTATATCTAATTTTCTTTTCCTGTATCTATCAGAATTTTCCTCTCTGTCTGTCGCAGAGGGCCAGGCTTTATGTGGGTCACGATAATTTATCTTTTGATCTATTTTTTATTTGATTTTTCCTTCTCTCTCTCTCTCCCTTTCTCTCCCTCATTCCCATCTCTTTCCCTCTTGATCTACTCCTTCCCATCTCTCTTTTCACTTTAATTACTGTTGATAGTACTGGATAAGAATAATTATTTAACTAGATCACTGGTCGTAACGACGAGAAAACAGCGTAATTATATTGAGTGAGCGTTCAGTTGGCATGGTCTAGCTTTGTACAGGATGCATGCTGATCTAATAAATCTTTCACGACTCAACTTACTACAGTCGGACCCCGATTTAGTGCCCCCCGATTTAGTGACACCCCGATTTAGTGACAGGATAAATTTCCCCCGATATAGGAAATTAACGGTATTTGACCCCGATTTAGTGGCCACCCCGATTTAGTGCCCAAAACCCTTTCCCCCGAGGATGTCACTAAATCGGGGTCCGACTGTATTACTCCATAGTGAAAAAATTTTGGAAGTGTTTTGTGGCCAACTATATTACAAATTAATAAAACCATTTTTAGGTTATCTCCTACAATTTATTTAATCAGTTCATTTAACCAACTTTACACAGATGATCTGTCTAGGAGTTAGGACGCTCATTTGAGCTTAGTACTAGGTATATATGTATAGTAAAAGACATCACAGAGAAGACACACACAAACAGATGAAAAGACAGCTGTAGTACACAACTCATACGTTTTTTAATTTTAGTACTTCAGTATGGATAATGATTGTGATCAGATGTCTGTAGAAAAATTACAGCAGGTCTTTTTGTCCTTCAGGTCATATACTTCATCTTTAGCTGCCGGGTTTGTTGGGCTTCTTCGTAATCTTATAAAGGACTCACTTAGGAGTCACTTAGTTAATTTTGATTGTCGATTCAGCACGAGAGAGCTCATTCGTTCCAATTAAGAACGGAGAGCAGCAAACAAACCGGTTCTTAGTTTAAATATTCATATTTTCAGAGGCTTGTACTAAATTTAAAATTTGCTTGGCTAGGGCTAGGATCTGTGAGATGGAGAGATAAAGTTATGGGGTAAGAGAGAGAGAGATAGAGAGAGAGAGATAGAGAGACAACTACAGACAGTAAATTATTGTATCTATGTTTCGTAATTATAATTCCCTATGGGTACCCTATAACTATATTTGTGTAGCATCTTGTTAACAATTCCTTAGTCCAGAGTATATTGAACAGTACAATTACCATCACGCATTCCTAAAAACGATCCAACTATCTATAAGTTCGTTCTATTGTTTTATTATCGTGTTTATTAGATTTAACGATATAAATGTGAAGTAGTACAGTTATTGAATGACTAAATAAATATAAAGCACTCGGCACTTAGGTTTAGTACAATTACCTACTTATATATGCTATATGCAATTTGGATATAATACAGTCGGACCCCGATTTAGTGACCCCCGATTTAGTGACACCCCGATTTATTGACAGGATAAATTTCCCCCGATATAGGAAATTAACGATATTTGACCCCGATTTAGTGCCCAAAATCCTTTCCCCCGAGGATGTCACTAAATCGGGGTCCGACTGTATTAGTCCATATATTGTCCGTTCTCATTAGACTATCCGTCTGTCTGTATTTCTTTATCCATCTCTCTCTCTCTCTCTCTCTTTCTCTCTTTCTCTCTCTCTTTCTCTCTCTTCTCTCTCTCTCTCTCATTTCTCGTTGTGTCTACCTGATCATCCCGCTGTACGCCATTTTTATGCTGTCGTCACAGCTCCTTTACCTTAGAAGAACGGGGGTATGTCTTATTTCCGTGTTTCGAGACGCATTGTTAAATGTGGTAAGGCTCGAAATTTGTCGCCTTTCTTTTTTTTCTGTCTCTTTCCTTCCTCTCTCCCTCGCTATCTTTCCTCTCTTCTGGTATAACAGAGCGAGATAAAATTAAAAATTTTGATTTCCCTAGAGAAGTTTGCCAATTTCGTGCATTTAAATATGAAATAATAGAGATGGATATTTTTAGGCTCCACAATTAGGTATTCTAAAGACGTGAGAAGATTTGTTTTTCAGTACCGAATTAGACAAAGTTAGAGCCAAAAATAATTTACCTGGCCCCTAGCCCAATTATTTCACTATTTCTTTCCGTCATTTACCGACCTTCCAATACGATAATTCTCTTTACCGTTAATTCTTTTCGTTATCTTTTCCTCTTCTCCTCGTCACCCCGCCCTTGCGGCTTCTTAGCATGAACTCTAATTTCGTTCATTCTACCGTTGAGACTAAACGAATATGCGAGACATGCCAGCCTCCCCTAATTATCCTAAACCCCCTCCTTGTTAATTTTTGGGTTTCATTCATGAAAGATTATTATTAGATTAAAACAAACCACAACTTTAGGGTTTGCGTTAATTGTCATTTTTAGAATTCCTCCCTCTTTTGTTTTGATTCTCTTATTTTTCATTTTCATGTTTTAATTGAACTCTTGGTGCAGGTTAATGAAAGTTAGGTAGTGGATGTGGTATTGGTAGCAGCATGTCGAACAACACAACTCAGGGAGGGTCTAGTAACCCATACTACAACCAAACATCAAGGGTAAGTGATAGGCCAACTGGGATAGTTGGGGCCAACTTTTCCTTGATCATTCAACATGACGAAAAGCCCCTCCCCCAGACTATTTTTTATTATTAATGACCCCAATACCCTCTCCTCAGACTATCTTGGTGGTGTATCTCGCCATGTTGGCTATACCAGTTGCAGTCGTTATGAACAGTCTTATGATCATCGCATTTTGCACGTAAGTTTATCTTAAAACAGGATCAGTTTTTTCCCGAAATCCTAGCTGAGCACTCCTATTGAACTGTCTCACGCCGATCAGCGCAATAGTCACTGCAGGTTACTACTGTTAGACATTATCAGTTCTATCCATTCAGCTAATGGATATGTGTCCTATGGGCTATGACTCATAACCTGATCAATATTTCCCCTTATCTGCAGGTTCAAAAGGCTGAGGATAACTGGGATGTACATTATTCTAAACCTGGCAGTCAGCAACTTAGTAGCTACACTCCTTACTATTCCTATTGTTCATGATATCATCAAGGA
>AVPN01000256.1:7556-18137 GCA_000695325.1 Pleurobrachia bachei | reverse complement strand
GACGATGGGGGGTAGAGGCGATATGTGATGTAGTCGATATGAAGTTGGGGGCGTCCATTAGAGGAGAAGGTGGGGGGTAGTTGGGACTAGAATAAAAGGTATTTCATCTGAACGAGTTTGAAAGAGAGAGAGAGAGATAGAGGAGCTTGGGGGATTTGAGAATTGGGGGAGGGGACTACATATAAATTTACCCTTGTTCCTTCCACCAAGCGCAGTCCTCTGACGAACCTTTGTCTACGCAATCAGAACCTGGAGAGAGAATGGTGGTGTTATATGGGGCTGTATAAATTAGTTACCAGCGTAATAAATAACATTAACATAGCGCCTGTGGGGCAAGGTGTGGAGCTGAACTGGTAGCATAAGATGAATGCATGAATGAAAGTTGGCAAACTTTTTAACATGCTGCAATATCATATCAATATCATGCTGTGTATGTATAGATCGCCCTCAAATGCAAAGATTCGATTGAACAAGTTTAATTTAAAAGCCAAGTCAAGTTTCGAAAAGGATTGAACGGAGCTAAGTTTTGAAAAGGATTGAACGGAGCGGGGTTCTTACTCCGTTTCCCCGTATTACCCCGGACTTTCATTTGTTCGAGAAAAAGATTTCGGGGAAGGAGGGATTGAGTGCACTCTATTGTCAGCACAGTTAACAGGACATATGAGAGGAGGTACATGACCTAATATGTGTAGGTTTAGATCAAGCAAGGATGCTAGTCGCTGGATCAGAATGAAGAAACCACACATGCTTGTAGGTGATAGTAATGCTTTTTAGAGGGGGTAACTACTACACATTATGCCATGTCACAATCAAAACATCACTGTAATTATGGGCTATAAACACACCAGTGTCTAGTGAGAACATCACTCATTCACTCATGCAATGACAACATATCACTCATGCAGTACTCCATTACACACGTGATTCCACTTACGCTTGGGAAGGTTCATGGCTGAACATAGGCCGACCAGGGCAATAAAACACAGGATAAACTTTGCCATTATGATATTTAGAGAATATTATCTAGCTATAATTGAGTAGTGGTAAGTGGGGTGTGTGAGATTGGGGGGACTTACTCATGCTTGATCGGGGTTTTCTCCAGTTCGATCGGAAGGCGGGCAAGGAAGATGCGATGAAGATTAAACAAGAGATCATGATGAGTAATTTTCGAAACATGTTTGTGGTGATTGAAAAAGGCTGAACTAGGCTAAAGGGCTATCGGGGAATAAGATTAAGCTATAGAAAACGTGGTTCGATCTACGTATGACGGGAAGGGACCTGTCATCTCTTCTAAAATTTGTACCAAATCTGTCCCCTGTTTACACCCTCCCTCGACCCTAATTTATCGATACCGGGTCCGGCAAATTTTCTTGTTTGGTACAGGTAAATCATAGAAATCTAAGTATCATGACTGCATGACGTTGACGTATGTGTGTATGAGAATCGAGGGGACTTACTACTTCGAGGTACCCTATTTCTCCAGTTAGATCGAAATGCGGGTAATGATGCTGCGAGAAGGATTATACAAGAGAGGATTAGGATGCTGGATAGGTGTCGGAACATGCTGATGGTGATCTGAACTAAGCAAAGAAGATACTTTGGAACTGTGGAATGAGCTAGTGGCGGGAATAGAGCAACGGGTTTTATACCCTGGGCACCTAGACTAGCTATGTCACGTGGTGTGAGCACGTGATCAAGCTCTGCTGAAGTAGGGAAATTGCACTGGGCCTTCCGTAGGATTGCACTTATGTGAATAGACGTTCTTGCTGGGTTCTTTCAACCCTCCCTCCTTACTTCCCCCTTCTCTTTCTCTTCTCGACTTTCTCTCTTTCCCTCTCTCATTCACTCTTTCTCTGTTTCTATCGCTTTCTTTCTCCCCTGCATGTGTTGAAGTAGCAACTAGACATTGGGAGACAAAAGAGATGGCGAAGAACTTCCCCAATTTCTACATATGAGTTCTAAGAATGTTATTTTTCCTGCTTTCCCTCCTTTATCTCCCCAACTCTCCCTTTCTCCCACTCTCCCTTTCTCTTCCACTCTCCCTTTATCTTCCAGTCTCCCTCTTCCCCCAGATCCCTTTGTTTCTTCTACTCCCCTCTATCCCCCGCTGAGTCCCACCAGTGGTCTCTCTCTCGGTTTCTAGTTAATTTCCGAACTAGGTTGCACCCAACCATATCAATATTTAATATCGAGAAAGAAGCTCGATAGGCAGAAAGAAGGATAGTGATAGGTTGCATATGGACCAAAGATCATGCTACACGTCATAATAAGTAGCTCTGTGGCCAGTTGTAACACTTTGAATATGACCCATCAGTGTTGCAATTGGTCACAAGGTGATAGGGTATCAGTATCAGTATCTAATTGGCCTGGTGGAATGATCAGTATTAGAGACGCCAGGATAGGTCTGAATTAAATTTCTAAAGTGCCACTGCGAAGGAAGTCACTTGAGAGTTGGCCACATGGATGCCTAAGTGAGATCGACGTCGAAGCGAGAATAGGCTGCAATGGAGTCAAACTTGAGAGGTCTGAGTAAAGGAATAATCGAAAATATCCAAAAAATAAATTTTCAGATAAGTAACGTGGTGCTAAAAGTAAAGGTCGTGTCTGACTTTGGCGACGCCTACCCGATCTGAATGCATTGTCGCCAGACAATGCAATTCAACTAACGTAGGAGGTCTATTATTTTTCAATCATGGTACTTTAAAAGATTTGTTCATAACTAGCATAGTACTTGGTAGTGGTACCATTGCCACCTATTCTCGCTTTGCGAATGCGACGTAGATCTCACTCAGGAGTCAGATATAAATGTGACCAAGCACAGTACTACTACAGTCGGACCCCGATTTAGTGCCCCCCGATTTAGTGACAGGATAAATTTCCCCCGATATAGGAAATTAACGGTATTTGACCCCGATTTAGTGGCCACCCCGATTTAGTGCCCAAAACCCTTTCCCCCGAGGATGTCACTAAATCGCGGTCCGACTGTAATATATTTTTGTGAGCCTCCCTTTTATACCCCGAAAATGCCCCCAACAAGAGAGAGACACGTGTCATATTGCACCCATGTGACACTCTTCTCGTTATATTTTTCTCGGTGCAATCATTGTTTGTTGCAGAAAACAATTGAACGCAATACGAGGGTGAACGAACCGCGTTACAGAAATATATAAATTTACCGATAGGTACTATTAATACTATAATAGTACATCAAGATTGTGAACATGTGAGTTGTTTATAGAAGTTTCGGAGAACTCAGAACAAGAACAAGAAGAAGAGGAGCTTGAAGAAGTAAATAAATTCAATAGAAGCCAGCCGATACTTTTTGAGCATGACAAGGGGTGAGAGGTCTGCACTTCTAATATTAGTTGTTGAGTAAGGGGTTATATACTCAACAAAATATGAGGCAACAGATTCATGGCAAATTAAAACTGACAGTGATACGGGAAAGTTATGGAGCTGGCTGTGAATTCCCCTGTATCAGTTTGCAAGCTTAAATACTTTCTAATTCACTCGAAGATTCAAGTTCGAAAGGGCAAACATTAACAATTTCGGTATCAGCCCACAGTGCAGCCTAATGCTACAGTTGTTAGAAGGAAGTGTAGTAAATACACTGTTACAACAGGTTTTATATAAGATATCTCACAACTTCCTTGTATCCCGTTATCATGACGTGCTTCACGCCTTTCAGTCGCCTCGAGTTACGTAACGACGTAACGACACACCTCTCCCACTACAATCAAGGGAGGGATTCGGAGAGAATTGATCATAGCTCCCCTGACACACAAGAATGATTGTGGGATGACACAGGACTGTCATTGACACGATTTAATTTATAGGTTGACGCACACGCCGACACGGTGCCACGTGCCGCGCAATATCCGGGATCACGTGGCCAGGTGGGGGCAACAATGAAGCATCACGTGACCACGAGCCCCTGCTTTGTTATTTCAACCCCCCGTCATTGCAATTCCACTGTAGTAGCAGGGAATATTTGAGGAAGAGAAGAGGCAGTTCTTTACGATTGGCCAGTCAGAATTGGCAAGAATGGTAATATAAAATATACAGCAATTTTATTGGGAAAATGCTCGTCTCTAGAGAGGATGTGATATTGTGATGTGATAGACAAAAGCAGAATCATGGTTCCTGGTGTACTACTAAATTCTCTCCCTCCCAGTGGTCTGAGAGCTGTGTTTCCGTTAGGGCACACACGTGACACAAGCCAATAACAAACGTGACTCGAAATACTAAGATAGGAGGCCTATCTCGTCATTCAGAAATTTCGGCACGATATTATTGAGGCAAAAAAGATTACTTTTCGGTTCCCGTCATTATTTCTATCAATTTCATTCGTCATTAGATTAGATCGAATGACACTGTTAGTATCTATCTCTCACTCTCTCCCTCTGATCTGTTCATTATGTGTTCAGTACCTCAGCTCATCATTACATAACCTGTGACAAATAGGAACATGCACGTGTATCTTGTAACATCGTGTTCACATTACTAATGCCATACAGATACATATGCCTGAGTATCGATTGGACATGATCAAACGGATACCAAACATAACGGATTGGTCAATGAACTTTGGGAGGAAAATAAAAAGTTACGCTGATCATGCTAGCAAAAACTCTCAATCTCAAGATAAAAACGGAACGTGAAAAAACAATTGTTTCAGTGTGTACCACTATTTAGGACATGATTCGCTGAAGCCTGAACATACAATTAATATTTTGGCCTTTTTTTGATTTTACCATTTTCTCTTCAAATATCCATTTTCATGATTATTAAATTATGAAACATCTCTTTTAAATCAAATATATATGTTAAATAGTTTGTGCCATTTAGAGTTCACATTGTTCAATTATCTAATTGTCTATGACAGTGACGCTTTCAAATAATGGGCCCATGGCTCTGTGGGGCTTTGTGGAGGCCTCAATGGTTCTGTTGGTATCCGACTTGATCCGGGGATTTCTGGAGCCGTCAAGCATTCGTCCCATTCTCTCCTGATGAAGATGCAGGGTGGTTAAAGCTAAGATTTGGAGTAGACTAGGGGAGGAGGAAGGGGTTCGAAGTTTGAACTAGGGAAATGGTTTGTTGAGGGGGTTTTAGAAACATTTTAATGATATTCTGCACTCTACAGATTGGAGATTCTGCAAAAGAACGTTCCGGTGCTGAATCTGTTATATATCTCAGATACTATCTACAGCACCCAATGCATTGTTCAAAGAAATGTGACTTTTGTTACAGTGAAGCGAGATGAGATTAATACGTTGCCAAAAAAAATGGAAGAATCCTTCGCAGTCTGCGATTGATAAATGCATGCATCATTTTGCATCATTTTTAAATGTGAAGGAGGAAGGGGCCGGGGTGGGAACCAATAAGTTGACCAATCGGCTGTTTTTGGGTCGCATAGTTCTAATACAAAGAAAGTGCTTATTTAGGCCTTAGGACTGTAGACGATTCGGAGATCAGGAAAGATTATACGGGACTTTCCTGAGAATTATCTCCGAATTGTCTACAGTCCTAAATAAACACTATTTCTTTGAAGGAGGGGGTGTGTATTGGTTATGGATGCATGCAGCCTACTGTTGGACGAATGGGTATATAACATGAGAGGTGTTACATTTGAATTCCTACAACAACAACAACTGTGCGGGGACGAATATATTCCATCAGACCTCACACCTTGTGGCTCACCCAGTCCCAGTGCAGCTCAGTCTGCATTCACACCTAGTTCGACATTATAATATATCCAGTTGAGAATTCACACACATGCAACTAACACGTGTTTATGGTACATGTGATTGTTGTCAATGTCACGTGACCAAAGATAGCATTATGTGGGTTACGAAAAGTTAACAGTTAATGTTGTGCAGAGGACAGCGTAGGGTAAAAAAGGATAGCAAATATCAGAGATCTCTAAGAGCGGTGCTAAATCGAGATCTGGTAGCCGGGGGTGCACTAGACAGAGAGGGGATTGAAGAATTTACGATGTGATTAGATTATACCTTATCTTGATAAGAGTTCGTGGATTGTAGTGGATTTCCAGGGCAACGCTGCTGTAGTCAATCACTGAAATAATAGTGAGATAGAGAGGGAGAGAGAGAGAGATAGAGAGAGAGAGAGAGAGAGAGAGAGAGCAGACAGACAGACAGACAGACAGACAGACAGACAGACAGACAGACAGACAGACAGACAGGCAGACAGACAGACAGACAGACAGATAGACAGACAGACAGACAGACAGAACCCTTCTTATTACCCTTGTCCGGGAGGCGCTCCAGTTTCCTCAACTTCTTCTCCACTCCCCAAATATCAGCATCAGTCGCCTCCATCAGCACCTTCAACGTCTTCTCCTCCGCGTAAAATGTCTGAAAAGAGTGAGAGAGAGAGAGAGAGCTATGGAGAGTGCAATGAAATATAGTGTTTGTTTAGGACTGTAGACGACTCGGAGCTTTCAGGAAAGATAATATGGGTTTCAGAGAGAGAGTGCTCAGTGCATACTGCATACAGTGATGTTCTAGAACAAATTTCTCAAACCAACAGCGCAGTACACGTACAAATATTTAGACGTGTGCGGTGTTTTTTGAGAAGCATGTGTTAGGTTTGAGAAACACTTGATGTGTGATATGATACTTCTTTATTCTACGGAAAACATCGGTTCAATAAAGAGAGAGACAAATGGGCTACAAAGTCAAAAGTGACGGTTACGTGTAAAAAACATGGTGAAGTCTTTATGGATGGCCGTCGAAAAGGTTAATTTCATTGGCCCACCTTCAATTCTAGCTGAGAGCTACTGTGAGGGTGCAGCACTATGTGTGTTTTGGCTCCCCCACATCTCATCGTGGGGGTTGTGGGATGCAATCAATTCATTCTGGGCCTTCCGTAGGATTGCACTTATGTGAATAGACGTTCTTGCTGGGTTCTTTCAACCCTCCCTCCTTACTTCCCCCTTCTCTTTCTCTTCTCCACCTTCTCTCTTTCTTCTCCCTCTCACCCTTTCTCTTTTTCTATCGCTTTCTTTCTCCCCTGCATGTGTTGAAGTAGCAACTAGACATTGGGAGACAAAAGAGATGGCGAAGAACTTCCCCAATTTCTACATATGAGTTCTAAGAATGTTATTTTTCCTGCTTTCCCTCCTTTATCTCCCCAACTCTCCCTTTCTCCCACTCTCCCTTTCTCTTCCACTCTCCCTTTATCTTCCAGTCTCCCTCTTCCCCCAGATCCCTTTGTTTCTCCTACTCCCCTCTATCCCCCGCTGAGTCCCACCAGTGGTCTATCTCTCGGTTTCTAGTTAATTTCCGAACTAGGTTGCACCCACCCATATCAATATTTAATATCTAGAAAGAAGCTCGATAGGCAGAAAGAAAGATAGTGATACTAGGATGCATATGGACCAAAGATCATGCTACACGTCATAATAAGTAGCTCTGTGGCCAGTTGTAACACTTTGAATATGACCCATCAGTGTTGCAATTGGTCACAAGGTGATAGGGTATCAGTATCAGTATCTAATTGGCCTGGTGGAATGAGTATTAGGAACGCCAGAAACTTTCATAGCCAAAAAAATACATTTCTAGATTAGTACTAGATATGCAAAGGACAGGGTGATTAACATGGTGATAAAAGTAAAGGACATATCTGGCGACGCCCACCCGATCTGAGTGCACTGTCACGTCAGACAACTAACGCAGGAGGTCTATTATGTTTCAATTATGGTACTTTAAAAGATTGGTTCATAACTAGCACAGTATGTACTTGGTACCACTACTATTCTCGCTTTGCGACGTCGATCTCACTCAGATATAAATGTGACCAAGCATCTACTACTAATATATTTTTGTGAGCCTCCCTTTAATACCCCGAAAATGCCCCCAACAAGAGGGAGACACGTGTCATATTGCACCCATGTGACACTCTTCTCGTTATATTTTTCTCGGTGCAATCATTGTTTGTTGCAGAAAACAATTGAACGCAATACGAGGGTGATCGAACCGCGTTACAGAAATATATAAATTTACCGATAGGTACTATTAATACTATAAAAGTACATCAAGATTGTGAACATGTGAGTTGTTTATAGAAGTTTCGGAGAACTCAGAACAAGAACAAGAAGAGCTTGAAGAAGAAGATAAATTCAATAGAAGCCAGCCGATACTTGTTGAGCAAGGGGTGAGAGGTCTGCTAATAATAGTGGTTATAGTTGTTGAGGGGTAATACTCAACAAAATATGGCAAATTCAAACTGACAGTGATACGGGAAAGTCATGGAGCTAGCTGTGAATTCCCCCGTATCAGTTTTGTACTTTCTAATTCACTCGAAGATTCAAGTTCGAAAGGGCAAACATTAACAATTTCGGTATCAGCCGGGGGTGCCTAATGCTACAGTTGTTAGAAGGAAGTGAGTAGTAAATACACTGTTACAACGGGTTTTATATCTCACAACTTCCTTGTATCCCATTATCATGACGTCCTGATATCTTCACGCCTTACAGTCGCCTCTAGTTACGTAACGACGTAACGACACACCTCTCCCACTACAATCAAGGGAGGGATTCGGAGTATTGATCATAGCTCCACTGACACACAAGAATGATTGTGGGATGACATAGGACTGTCATTGACAGGATTGAATTTATAGGTTGACACACACGCCGACACGGTGCCACGTGCCGCGCAATATCCGGTATCACGTGGCCAGGTGGGGGCAACAATGAAGCATATCACGTGACCACGAGCCCCTGCTTTGTTATTTCAACCACCGTCATTGCAATTCCACTGCAGTAGCACAGAATACTTGAGGAAGAGAAGAGGCAGTTCTTTACGATTGGCCAATAGGAATTGGCAAGAATGGTAATATAAAATATACAGCAATTTTATTGGGAAAATAACTCTCTCGAGAGGATGTGATATTGTGATGTGACAGACAAAAGCAGAATCATGGTTCCTGGTGTACTACTAAATTCTCTCCCTCCCAGTGGTCTGAGAGCTGTGTTTCCGTTAGGGCACACACGTGACACAAGCCAATAACAAACGTGACTCGAAATACTAAGATAGGAGGCCTATCTCGTCATTCAGAAACTCGGCACGATATTGTTGAGGCAAAAAAGATTACTTTTCGGTTCCCGTCATTATTTCTATCACTTTCCTTCGTCATTAGAATGATACTGTTAGTATCTCTCTCACTCTCCCTATCTATCACTCTCTCACTCTCCCTGATCTGTTCATTATGTGTTCAATACCTCTCATCATTACATAACCTGTGACAAATAGGAACGTGTGTTTCATGTGTTTCTTGTAACATCGTGTTCACATTACTAATGCCATACACAGATATAGCGGAGTTGTCTGAGTATCGATAGAGGATATGATCAAACTAACACCAAACATTACGGATTGGACTTCGGGTGGACATTAACAAAAGTACGCCTATTTAACTTAATTCCCATGCTAGCTAAAATCTTTCGGTTTCAAGATCAAAAACGGAACGTGAAAAAAAGCATTATTGAGTGTGTCCCACTATTTTTTAGGAAATGATTCACTGAACATCTTTTCACCACTTTCTCTTCAAATATCCATTTTCATGATTATTAAATTATTAAACATCCTTTTTAAATCAAATATGTAAAACAGTCCGTGCCATTTAGAGTCCATATTGTTCAATTATCTAATTGTCTATGACAGTGACGCCTTCAGATAGTGAGCCCATGGCTCTGTGGGACTTTGTGGAGGCTTCAATGGTTCTGTTGGTATCCGACTTGATCCGGGGATTTCTGGAGCCGTCAAGCATTCGTCCCATTCTCTCCTGGGGAAGACAGGGTGGTTAAGGCTAAGATTTGGGGATTAGACTATACATACTTGGGGAGGAGTAGGGTGTTCGGAGTTTGAACTGATATGAGGACTTGGTTTGTCGAGGGGGTTTTGGAAACATTCCGATAATATTTTGTAGACTGCACTCTGTAGATTGCAGATTCTGCAAAAGAACGTTCCGGTGCTGAATCTGTTATATATCTCAGATACTATAGTATCTGAGATATATAACAGATTCAGCACCAGAACGTTCTTTTGCAGAATCTCCAATCTGCAGAGTGCAGAATATAATTATCTACAGCACCCAATGCATTGTTCAAAGAAGTGTGACTTTTGTTACAGTGACGCGAGATGAGATTATTACAATACCAAAAAATGGAAGAATCCTTCGCAGTCTGCGATTGATAAATGCATGCATCATTTTGCATCATTTTTAAATGTGAAGGAGGAAGGGGCCGGGGTGGGAAACAATAAGTTGACCAATTGGCTGTTTTTGAGTCGCATAGTTATAATACAAAGAAAGTGCTTATTTAGGCCTTAGGACTGTAGACGATTCGGAGATCAGGAAAGATTATACGGGACTTTCCTGAGAATTATCTCCGAGTCGTCAACAGTCCTAAATAAACACTAGTTCTTTGAAGGAGGGGAGTGCATTGGTTATGGGTGCATGCAGCCTACTGTTGGACGAATGGGTATATAACATGCGAGGTGTTACATTTGAATTCCTACAACAACAACAACTGTGCGGGGACGAATATATTCCATCAGA